>SKCR01007946.1:0-39476 GCA_019454045.1 Zanthoxylum bungeanum | reverse complement strand
TGATACTGTCTCATATCATCTCAATCCGGTATTAATCATATGGACTTTCGCCATTTATATCAAAGTAAATAATATTACAAAACGGCAAAAGGCAATTTCATTATCACATAGTTAATTTTGTACAATAATACAATATCATTTACAACAGTGACGCTATGGGACATAATGTCTAACAAGGAGGTGTTTTATTTCATCAACGCATCCGCCATTCCGATCTTTGTGAGTATGATTCCGCCATACTTCAATATCGTTCATTCATTTATATTTTTTTTGTTTGCTCTTTTGATCTTGGGACATGGATTAGAATTCCAACAAAAACCGCTTTCCTTAACGGAAACCTTTTGGAGGATGTTTATATGCAACAACCTAACGGTTTTATCGCACCTAGACTTGCAAACAAGGTTTGTAAATTAAATCGATCCATTTATGGATTGAAGCATGCATCACGGTCATGGATCAGCGTTTTGATGAGATCATAAAAGAATATGATTTCGTACAAAACGATGATGACCCTTGTGTATACAAGAAGGTTAGTGGGAGAGAGCACTGACTTTTATTGTCCTTTATGTCGACGATGTATTGCTTATAGGCAATGACATTCCCATGCTAACGTCGGTGAAAGCTTGGCTTTCATTAAAATTCTCCATGAAAGATCTGGAGAAGCAGCCTTTATTCTGGGAATAAAAATCTACGCGGGATAGATCTAGAAAGCTGCTTGGACTCTCCCAGAGTACATATATTGACACAGTGTTGAAGCGATTCAACATGGATCAATCCAAGAAGGGATTGATGCCAATGTCGCATGGTATCCTTCTGTCTAAAGACATGTGTCCTAAGACTAAGAAGAGAGAGATAACATGAGTCGGATACCGTTCGCCTCGGCAGTCGGATCGATCATGTATGCCATGATATGTACGCGACCTGATGTGTCTTATGCTTTGAGCATGTGCAGTCGCTATCAGGCCGATCCAGGTGAAGGTCTCTGGATGGCAGTTAAGAATATCCTTAAGTATCTTAGACGAACTAAGGATGCTTTCTTAATTTATTGAGGTGGAGAACTTGAGGTGTCTGGGTACACCGATTAAGTTTCCAAACCGACAAGGACGACTTCAAGTCACAATCGGGGTACATTTTTTGTTTGAATAACGGAGCAGTGAGCTAGAAATCTTCCAAGCAAGATAGTGTTGCCGATTCAACAACTGAAGCGGAGTATATTGCTGCGTCAGAAGCAGCAAAGGAGGAAGTTTGGATCCGAAAATTCCTAATCGGATTAGGAGTAGTTCTGTTAGCAGCTGAGCCCGTGCCATTGTATTGTGACAATAACGGGGCTATAGCACAGCTAAGGAACCAAGGTCTCAGCAACGATCCAAGCATGTTCTTCGGCATTACCATCTGATTCGAGAGATTATACATCGTGGCGATGTAAAAAGTCGAGAAGTCGCATCGGATGAACAACATTGCAGATCTGCTGACGAAGGCTGTTCTTCAGGATGAGTTTTGACTGACTATATAAAGTTGATGATGAGTGGTATTTATACCACTATTTCCACTCATTTGACCTAATGTTTTGTATTATTTCTCGAGTTTTATGAACGTTTTGATGTGTTTTGTTGTTATTTTGCAGATAAATAAAGTTTGGACAGCATTGGAAGCAATTTGGGACAAAACTGGTCAAAAATGCGTCAACAGGAAAAATTCCGTCTTCTGCGCGTCGCGACGCTGGAGCCTTGCGCGCCGCGACGCCCAGCATGCACCAGAGATGCTAAAATGCGCCGTGGTCAACGGGTCAACAAGTTGAAAAGTTTGACTTTGCTAATATGCGCCTGCCACGTGTCACCATCACAACGGAGATGCTAACGTGCGCCGTGCCACGTGTCAAGATCTCATTGCTCGGACGGCCACCGCCCCACGTGTCATGCCACGTGTCGCCACATCATCGTCCACATCAGCAGCCACGTCAGCAAGTCAACCGAGTCAACGTGCCACGTCATCATCAGCCAATCACAGCGCGCCACGTGTCAAGCTCTCATTCGTCCGACGGCCGCCGCCCCACGTGTCATGCCACGTGTCGCCACATCATCACATGACGCAAGCAATGACGTCATGAACAGTTGACACGTCAGCATGACGTAAGCGATGACGTCATGAACAGTGCCACGTCATCGGATAAGATTTGAGCCGACCAACCAGCGTGTGACACGTGTCACTGTAGCGCGCGCGTCGCGACGCGCCCAGCGTCGCGACGCGCGCACCCATCCGCGCCTATAAATAGAGGGCGAGATTTCAGTTTTTGGTGTACCATTTTCTCTCCCAAATCCTATGTAATTAGGGAGTTTCTCTCTCTCTAAGTTTCTTTTATAAAGTTTTGTAATTTTTAATTACTTTTTGTAATAATAATATTTACTTTCTTTATTTTACAGTTTTTACTACTTATTATGAGGAGGTAACTTCCCTCTGTTAAGGTAAAAGGTAATTCTTTTACTATTACTTTTTAGATAATTCTCCCATAATTATAATATATTCAAGTTTTAAATTTAATTAATCAGGATACCGCCAGATTGGTCGGTGATTAATTAAATTTATATTCCGCCTTTATGGCTGGTTTATTTTCTGTTCCGCCTTTATGGCTGGTTTAATTTAATTCCGCCTTTATGGCTGGTTTAATTTTGTTCCGCCTTTATGGCTGTTTAATTTGAATTCCGCCTTTATGGCTGGTTACTTTAAAATGATTCCGCCTTTATGGCTGGTTGTTTTTAAACTAATCAAAATACCGCCTATATGGCTGGATGAAAATGTTTTGCAAAGTTTATATTATATTATGGGAGAAATCTAATTAGTATATAGTAGAAGTAATTCCTTTTTACCTTAGCAATTTTATTTTATTTACTTTCAGCAGTTATTTTACTACATTTACTTTATGCAATTTTATTTAAAGTCTTTTAATTTTTAGCCCTAGTTATGTGTCGTAGCTAAATTAGTTATCTAGGGTTGTGATGAATTTCAATTAAACTGGTTTATAAGGGTTAAATTATAGTTTGGGTAATTTAAAGATTTATTTATTGAGTCTTAATCTTAAAGCTTTTTAATTAACTGGCCATTAATTAAATTGATTAGGTAAACTTAAAATGAACTAGACATAGGGATTTTAAGTTTAAGACCTTAGACTCAATAGCCCACGATCTTCCTTGAGGATAGATAACCCTTTAATAGATTTCCTTACAGGATAGGAATATACCTGTAGGGCGGGGGTAGCCATAATTGGAACTTAGACTTAATGAATCTAGGTAATTGTGGTTGACATAGGAATATGGTTCAATTGGATTATACTAGGTATTTGTAATTGACCATCGGAAGAGGCTTTTACATATTAGTGTTCCAGGTTAATAAATTGATATTTTACCCAACTATAAGATAACTACTTCATCTTTTAAATATATTGAAATAAATCACAACCCTGGATAGTTTTTAATATTGAATTTCCTTAAAATCTACTTTTAAGCAATTTTAGTTATTTGTCTTTAAATTTAGAATCGTCGCCATTTCAAACAATCAAACAACTTGTTAGATACTGGTAATCATTTGGCCCAATAAATTGATAACAAAAAGGTTTTAAGTCCTCGTGGGATCGATACTTTTTATACTACTTGAACGATACGTACGCTTGCGTTATACGTGTGTGTTTACGCCGGTCAAGTTTTTGGCGCCGTTGCCGGGGACTTAGTTATCTTTTATTATTAGTTTACAGGTTAGATTTGTTACTTGTATCTAATTTTTCTTTTTACTTATTATTTTGTTTTCTTGTATTTCAGGTTCTCAGACACTTCATGAGACGAACCAGAAGCTTTGAACTCCGACCGCTTGACCCAGAAATTGAAAGAACTATCAGACAGTTGAGAAGGGAAAGGCGAGAAGCACAAGAAGCTTTAGTCAACATGGAACCTGAACCTTTGGAGGTCGCACCACCAATCCCCATTCGAGACAGAACCATTCCGGTGGTTGACAGACTCATTTCATGCATTGTACTTCCTCCATTACCAGCAAATGCAGGAGACATCAAAACTTGCATTCAGATGATTCAGCAGTCAGTTCAGTTTGGAGGAAATGCAACTGAAGATCCTAATGCCCACATCAGCAACTTCCTGGAAGTTTGTGGCACTTTCAATTACAACCGAGAAGCCGAAGAAGCAATGAGACTGCGTGTTTTCCCATACTCCTTGAAGGATAGAGCTAAAGCGTGGCTACATTCATTACCAGCAGGGTCCATCACAACATGGAACACTCTTGCCACCAAATTTCTTGCAAAATACTTTCCACCAGCCAGAACCGGAAAGCTGAGAAATGACATCACATCCTTTGTACAGCAAGATTCAGAATCCCTGTACGAAGCGTGGGAAAGGTATAGAGATTTACTCCGGAAATGTCCACACCATGAAATTCCAAAATGGCTTCAAGTCCAAACATTCTACAATGGACTTTCTGGAATAATGAGAACCACAATTGATGCTGCTGCTGGAGGAGCCTTGATGGCAAAAGGAGAAGATCAAGCCTGGGAACTAATTGAAGAAATGGCCAACAACAACTCCTTGTGGCCAACAGAAAGAAGTCTGATTCAAAGAATTGCAGGAATTATGAAGTTGGAGCTAATACAGCAGTCAACACCAAGCTGGACCAAATATGCAAATTTATGGAGACTCTTACCACTGGATCCACAAGTTCACCATATGGAGGAGCACCAGAACCACAACAACTTGAAGAAACGGTGAACTATGTCAACAATTTCAACAGACAGGGGAACAATCCATATTCCAACACCTACAACCCAGGGTGGAGGAATCATCCTAATCTTTCATGGAGCAACAATTCAGGCCAACAGCGGAACTATCCACCACCTGGATTCCAACAACAGAATAAAGGCCAGGAGCAGACAAATGAACCAGTGATGGCAGAGATGTTAGCCCAATTAAAAAGATATGAAGCCATGATTCAGAGCCAATCAGCTTCCATCAAAGCACTGGAGAATCAAATCGGACAACTGGCCAATGCTCAGAGTTACAGACCACCAGGCAATCTTCCCAGCAACACAGAACCAAATCCAAGAACCGAGGGAAGGAGCAATGTCAAGCCATTACCTTAAAGAGTGGTACTGAGATCAACAAAGATGTTGGAGTCAAAACAGCTGCTAAGGAAGTTCCAAAAGATGCAGTTCCACAGATGGAAGAAAAAGAAGCAAAAGAAAAAGAAGCAAAGGAAAAAGAAAAAGAACAGATCACTCCACCACCACCTTTTCCTCAACGTCTTCAGAAAAACAAACTGGACAAACAGTTTGCTCGTTTTTTGGAGATTTTCAAAAAGCTGCACATTAACATACCATTTGCAGAAGCCTTGGAACAAATGCCCAGTTATGTCAAATTCATGAAAGACATTCTTTCACGAAAACGGAGATTGGGAGACTATGAAACAGTAGCCTTGACAGAAGAATGCAGCGCCATCATTCAGAGGAAACTTCCCCCGAAGTTGAAAGATCCTGGCAGTTTCACAGTTCCTTGCACCATTGGAGAACATTACATTGGTAAGGCTTTATGTGATTTAGGTGCCAGTGTTAATTTAATGCCTTTTTCTATTTACAGGAAATTGCAAATTGGAGAAGCAATGCCTACCTCAGTATCTTTGCAACTTGCTGATCGAACACTCGCATTTCCAGAGGAGTCGTGGAAAATGTGCTGGTTAAAGTTGACAAACTCATCCTTCCAGCTGACTTCATCATCCTTGACATGGAAGAAGACAAAGAAGTACCTATCATTCTTGGGAGACCATTTTTGGCTACAGGTAAAACTGTAATTGATGTGCAAAAAGGAGAACTAACCATGAAAGTGCAGGACCAAGAAGTGACCTTTAATGTTTTCCAAGCCATGAAATTTCCAAGCGATGAAAAGGAAGAAGAAGAATGCTTCAGAATTGATGTTGTTGATAAAATTGTTCAGAATACTGAGTCAAAACCCAGATACACTTGAAGCTTGCATCACCAACATGACTGACAGCGAGCTAGATGCTGAAATCTTGCAATGTATCATAACCTTGACAAACCATTCCGATTCAAAGTAACACCACCAGTTGAAAGCTTGGAATTGCCAAAGAAAGATCGAATCAAACCTTCGATTGAAGAACCACCGCAGCTGGAACTAAAGTTACTGCCGAGCCATCTCAGGTATGCGTTTCTTGGAAACTTTCTGAATTACCTGTTATTATTTCTTCTTCACTAACATTGGAGCAGGAAGAAAAACTACTGAGAGTGTTACGAGAACACAAAAGAGCCATTGGCTGGACTATAGCTGACATTCGAGGCATTAGTCCATCATTCTGCATGCACAAGATTCTGATGAATGATGAATATAAACCAACAGTGGAGCATCAACGGAGACTCAATCCTATCATGAAGGAAGTGGTGAAGAAAGAAATCATCAAATGGTTGGATGCTGGTATCATTTACCCCATCTCAGACAGTACTTGGGTAAGTCCTATGCAGTGTGTACCAAAGAAAGGAGGAATTACTGTTGTCACAAATGAAAAGAACGAGCTGATTCCAACAAGAACGGTGACTGGATGGAGAGTATGTATGGATTACAGGAAGCTGAACAAAGCCACGAGAAAGGACCATTTTCCGCTGCCATTCATTGACCAGATGTTAGACAGACTGGCAGGACATGAATTCTATTGTTTTCTTGATGGATATTCAGGTTACAATCAGATTGCCATTGCACCAGAAGACCAGGAGAAAACTACTTTTACATGTCCCTATGGTACTTTTGCTTTTCGCAGGATGCCATTTGGATTATGTAATGCCCCTGCCACTTTTCAGCGTTGCATGATGGCCATCTTTTCAGATATGCTGGAGCAGAGTATGGAGGTTTTTATGGATGATTTTTCTGTGTTTGGAGATTCTTTTGACCATTGTTTGAAAAATTTGGAACAGGTATTACAAAGGTGCGAAGATACAAACCTGGTACTCAATTGGGAGAAATGCCATTTCATGGTACAGGAAGGTATTGTTCTTGGACACCGGATCTCACAAAAGGGAATCGAGGTAGACAAAGCAAAGATAGAACAATTGAGAAACTACCTCCACCAACATCTGTAAAAGGGATTCGGAGTTTTCTTGGACATGCAGGTTTTTACAGGAGATTTATCAAAGACTTTTCCAAGATTGCCAAACCTCTTTGCAATCTTCTGGAAAAAGATGTGCCTTTCAACTTCACCAAAGAATGCCAGGAAGCTTTCGAGATCTTAAAACAGAAGCTGATTTCTGCCCCCATCATTGTAGCACCAGATTGGACCCTTCCATTTGAGGTAATGTGTGATGCTAGTGATTTTGCTGTAGGTGCAGTTTTGGGACAACGCAAAGCAAAGATTTTCCACACCATTTACTACTCCAGCAGAACTCTGAATGAAGCTCAACTCAACTACACAACCACTGAAAAGGAGTTGCTAGCAGTTGTGTACGCTTTTGACAAATTCCGCTCCTATCTGCTGGGTCCCAAAGTGGTGGTTTACACAGATCATTCAGCCATCAAATACCTGATCACAAAGAAAGATGCCAAACCCAGATTGATCCGTTGGATACTTCTTTTGCAAGAATTCGACGTGGAGATTCGAGACAGGAAAGGAACAGAAAACCAGGTGGCAGATCACTTATCGAGGCTGGAAAATGGAGAAACAGCTGACAAAGAACTGATAATCAAAGAAACTTTTCCAGATGAACAACTGTTTTCCATAAAACAACAGGAAGTCCCTTGGTATGCTGACTATGTTAATTATATTGTAACAGGAAAATGGCCGTTGGAATGGACAACTCAGCAACGGAAGAAGTTTTTCAAAGAAGTCAAGCATTATGTCTGGGATGAACCGTACCTGTTTAAACGCTGTGCTGATCAATTATGAGACGGTGTGTTACCACAGGAGGAAGTCAACAGTGTTTTGCAACACTGTCATTCATCACCATACGGCGGACACTTCAGTGGAAACAAAACTGCAGCCAAAGTCCTTCAATCAGGTTTGTTCTGGCCCACACTTTTTAAAGATGCTTATCTTTTTGCTTCTCAATGTGACAGGTGCCAGAGACAGGGAATATTTCAAGGAGAAACGAAGGACCGTTGCAAAATATTCTAGAAGTGGAAATATTCGATGTATGGGGTATTGATTTCATGGGACCCTTTGTTCCATCATTTGGGAACCTGTACATTCTGGTTGCTGTAGACTACGTCTCCAAATGGGTTGAGGCAATTGCACTGCCATCCAATGATTCCAAAGTGGTGATCAAATTCCTGAAAAAGAACATTTTCACTCGGTTTGGAACACCTCGAGCAATCATCAGCGATGGTGGCTCTCATTTCTGCAACAAATACTTCGATGCACTCCTATCCAAATATGGAGTTACTCACAAAGTTGCCACAGCTTACCATCCACAGTCAAATGGACAGGTTGAAGTTTCAAACAGGGAGATCAAAAGAATCCTAGAAAGAACCGTTGGATCAACAAGGAGGGACTGGTCTACAAAACTGGATGATGCATTATGGGCCTACCGAACAGCTTACAAGACACCCATTGGTATGTCCCCATATCAATTGGTGTTTGGGAAAGCATGCCATCTGCCAGTTGAGCTTGAACACAAGGCGTATTGGGCACTGAAGAAGTTAATTTTGACTCACAAGCTGCAGGAGAAAAAAGACTTCACCAACTCAATGAATTGGAGGAATTTCGCCTACAGGCTTATGACAATGCCAAATTATACAAAGAAAAGACCAAAAAATGGCATGACCGAAAAATAGTGCACAGACAGTTAGAACCAAGGCAGCAGGTGTTGTTGTACAACTCGAGATTAAAACTTTTCCCTGGAAAGCTGAAATCTAGGTGGTCAGGACCATTTGTGATCACTCAGGTTTTACCATATGGAGCTGTTGAGTTACTGGATCCCAAAACCAACAACACATTCAAAGTTAACAGTCAGCGTGTCAAGCACTACTGGGGAGAATCATTTGAGCGACAAAAGAAAGTGTCACACTTTCTGATCCAGCATAAACGTTCAAGAAGTCACGTCTAGCTGACGACTTTAAACTTAGCGCTCGCAGGGAGGCAACCCATGCAATTTTTGTATATATTGTGATTTGGTGTGATTTAATTTTGTGTGTTTAGTTTTTGCAGATTTAGTAATTTCAAGATGGAAGAAGCTCTCGCAAATCTTCACAAGCAATTTCCTTCTCTCCCTCAAAAATCTCTGATGAAAGTCTACAAAGCTCGCTTGGAACGGATGAGGTTACTGACAATCTATGGTATTCCCAATGACATTCGTTGGGTAATTGAAGCACGAGTCCGATTGGCAGGTGAGTCTTCTGAATCTTTTATTTCACACTTGCCTGGTTTTGGAAGAAGCACCTATGCAAAGAAACGAAGAGCTAAACAAATGGGTGTTTGTTACAAATGTGCACGTTGGAATTGCAACACTCGTTGTCGTTCTTTAGGAATGGTGTCTGATAATCGCGAAGACAAAATTAAATTCATTAGGGATGGCTTGAGTAAGGAGTCTTTAGATGATATATCTTCGACTCTTGAGACGCATCCCAGTGGATATGTTCACATAGAATTTCGCAGATTACATACACAATTTCAAAAAGAAAGACAACAGTTAAGTCTTGGGAATCTGACTAAAAAAGACCCTGTTTGCCAATTTATAAGAAAATTGGATGGGAAGCTTGTCCCTGACGCATAGACGTTAATCAAGCTGTAGATTTTTGTACATATTTATCTTTTTGTCTTTTTCTAATAATTATGATTTGTTTTGTTGTTTTCTTTTATTTCTCCGACAGGATCCAGATCTTTTGACTATCACGATCTATTTTACTATTTTGCTACTAATCGTCCTTTGGAAGATACTTGTGCTATTTTTACTCACCCTTTTCAGGTATTATAAATTCAACTCATCATTGCACCTTTGAAGTCATCCAGAGTCAAAAAGAAATACATAAAAAAAAATGGAAGCCACTTCAAGAAGACGAGTTGAAAACATTTGTGTGTTTTGTGGTAGTACTGTTGGTACTAAACCACAATACATAGAAGCAGCACAGGAATTGGGTCGAGTTTTAGCCTGCAAGAAATATGCATTAATATATGGCGGAGGAAATCTTGGACTTATGGGGATCGTTTCAAAAGCCGTACAGGAAGGAGGCAGTCACGTTTTGGGAATCGTCCCAAAACCCTTGGCAGAGGCAAATCTTATTGGCTCATCAAACGGAGAGGAACTGATCGTATCAGGTATGTCTGAACGTTTGGTAGAAATGATTAACGTGCTGATGCTTTTATTGCTTTGCCAGGTGGCTTGGGTACATTGGAGGAAATTTTTATAGTTCTATCTTGGGCGAACCTGAACATACACCAGAAACCAATTGGACTACTCAACGTTGATGGATTTTATGATTTTCTTTGTGTGTTTCTTGATGATGCTCGGAAGAAATGGGTTCGTGTCAAAACCTATGAAAGACCTCCTCTTCACTGCCAGACTTGCTCCGGATCTGATAGACCAACTTATAGCCTATGAACCACAAGTTGACCCTATCCTATCAAAGATAAATTGGTCTGAGGACGATCGTGGTAAGAGGCGTCGAATTAATCTGGATCTTAACCTTTAATTTCCTGTAGATTTCAGCTAACCAGGTACAACCTTCTAACTCTCCTTTTACTGTTAAGACATTGGGGACAATGTCTCATTTAGGTTTGGGGGAGGGATTTAGTTGATTAGTACCTTGTTTTTAGTTTGTATGTTGTTTTTTTTTTTAGTCCAAATTTTTCGAAAATACAAAAAATTGAAAAATTTTCAAAAATTACAAAAAGATTTTGCATTTTTGTGTTTTTATTTTGACTAAAAAGGTGAAATTGGTGAGAGGTAGCTGAGTAAGGAGTTTTCACTCCTGATACGTATCTCAAACCCATATATTTCGAAATAAGTTAATTTTTGTTTATTTCCTTTTAAATTATTTAATTTGTGAATTCTCCATAAATCTGACTAAAATGAATCTTCATATGTTCAGTTGACAGGTATTATGAACTTACATGGAACACACAGTCATGAGCTAAATTGAAAAGTTTGTAATATTCCGTGCTATAGTTTAATTGGAGGAAGCATCTCTAAATAGTGATGGAGTAAAAAAAAAAAAAAAAAAAAAAAAAAAAAAAATCGTCCGAGATCCGAGTTATTAAGTCTGTAAGGGTGTTTTAACACCTAGTGCCCTAAAACCAACTGGTTTGGGAGTCACTGGCCCAAAGCTCGTTACATGGATCAAAGATGCTGCAAAAATATATATATCTGAAGTCTGAGTAATTAAGTTCGTAGGGGTGTCTTAACACCTGGTGCCCTAAAGCCAACTGGTTTGGGAGCCACCAACCCAAAGCTCGCTACATAGACGGAAGGTATTGTATATAATAAAAAATATAAAAAAAAAAAATCAAAGAAAAATCAGAAAAATCAAAAAATTATTCCATTGCTACAAAAAGGGTGAAATCTGATAGAACTTTAGGACAAAAATATTACTCTCTTATCAACTGCACTTATGATTGTTGTGGGCAAAAATGAGTTGATTAATATTTTGTTAGCTGTGTATATGAAGAATGGTAAAAATAATCGGAGAATTTACTTATTCGGTAATTTAGAAAGAAACAAAACAACTAGTAACTTGGAGTAGAATTTTCACCTGATTAGTCACTATTTTCTTTATTCTCTTTTCGCTTGTCTTTTTGCTTTTGTGTGCATTAGTTTTACTAACTTTTTACTTTTGTAAAAATGTTTGTGGGTATCATTGCTGTAAACCCTCACGAGACTACACTCGTCCACTAGGGACACCTAGGGGTTTAAAGGCTTGTTGCATACGCTAAATGCAATCGTGATCCCTACGAAAGTGGCTTAGTTAAAGTTTATTTTATTTTCTGTTTTGCTCGAGGACTAGCAAAATGTTAGGTTTGGGGGTGTGATGAGTGGTATTTATACCACTATTTCCCACTCATTTGACCTAATGTTTTGTATTGTTTCTCGAGTTTTATGAACGTTTTGATGTGTTTTGTTGTTATTTTGCAGATAAATAAAGTTTGGACAGCATTGGAAGCAATTTGGGACAAAACTGGTCAAAAATGCGTCAACAGGAAAAATTCCGTCTTCTTCGCGTCGCGACGCTGGAGCCTTGCGCGCCGCGACGCCCAGCATGCACCAGAGATGCTAAAATGCGCCGTGGTCAACGGGTCAACAAGTTGAAAAGTTTGACTTTGCTAACATGCGCCTGCCACGTGTCACCATCACAACGGAGATGCTAACGTGCGCCGTGCCACGTGTCAAGATCTCATTGCTCGGACGGCCACCGCCCCACGTGTCATGCCACGTGTCGCCACATCATCGTCCACATCAGCAGCCACGTCAGCAAGTCAACCGAGTCAACGTGCCACGTCATCATCAGCCAATCACAGCGCGCCACGTGTCAAGCTCTCATTCGTCCGACGGCCGCCGCCCCACGTGTCATGCCACGTGTCGCCACATCATCACCATGACGCAAGCACGACGTCATGAACAGTTGACACGTCAGCATGACGTAAGCGATGACGTCATGAACAGTGCCACGTCATCGGATAAGATTTGAGCCGACCAACCAGCGTGTGACACGTGTCACTGTAGCGCGCGGCGCGACGCGCGCCCAGCGTCGCGACGCGCGCACCCCATCCGCGCCTATAAATAGAGGCGAGATTTCAGTTTTTGGTGTACCATTTCTCTCCCAAATCCTATGTAATTAGGGAGTTTCTCTCTCTCTAAGTTTCTTTTATTAAAGTTTTGTAATTTTTAATTACTTTTTGTAATAATAATAATTTACTTTCTTTATTTTACAGTTTTTACTACTTATTATGAGGAGGTAACTTCCCTCTGTTAAGGTAAAAGGTAATTCTTTTACTATATTACTTTTTAGATAATTCTCCCATAATTATAATATATTCAAGTTTTAAATTTAATTAATCAGGATACCGCCAGATTGGTCGGTGATTAATTAAATTTATATTCCGCCTTTATGGCTGGTTTATTTTCTGTTCCGCCTATATGGCTGGTTTAATTCTTCCGCCTTTATGGCTGGTTTATTTTCTGTTCCGCCTTTATGGCTGGTTTAATTTAATTCCGCCTTTATGGCTGGTTACTTTTAAATGATTCCGCCTTTATGGCTGGTTGTTTTTAAACTAATCAAATACCGCCTATATGGCTGGATGAAAATGTTTTGCAAAGTTTATATTATATTATGGGAGAAATCTAATTAGTATATAGTAGAAGTAATTCTTTTTTACCTTAGCAATTTTATTTTTATTTACTTTCAGCAGTTATTTTACTACATTTACTTTATGCAATTTTATTTAAAGTCTTTTAATTTTTAGCCCTAGTTATGTGTCGTAGCTAAATTAGTTATCTAGGGTTGTGATGAATTTCAATTAAACTGGTTTATAAGGGTTAAATTATAGTTTGGGTAATTTAAAGATTTATTTATTGAGTCTTAATCTTAAAGCTTTTAATTAACTGGCCATTAATTAAATTGATTAGGTAAACTTAAAATGAACTAGACATAGGGATTTTAAGTTTAAGACCTTAGACTCAATAGCCACGATCTTCCTTGAGGATAGATAACCCTTTAATAGATTTCCTTACAGGATAGGAATATACCTGTAGGGCGGGGGTAGCCATAATTGGAACTTAGACTTAATGAATCCAGGTAATTTGGTTGACATAGGAATATGGTTCAATTGGGTTATACTGGGTATTTGTAATTGACCATCGGAAGAGGCTTTTACATAAGTTAGTGTTCCAGGTTAATAAATTGATATTTTACCCAACTATAAGATAACTACTTCATCTTTTAAATAATATTGAAATAAATCACAACCCTGGATAGTTTTTAATATTGAATTTCCTTAAAATCTACTTTTAAGCAATTTTAGTTATTTGTCTTTAAATTTAGAATCGTCGCCATTTCAAACAATCAAACAACTTGTTAGATACTGGTAATCATTTGGCCAATAAATTGATAACAAAAAGGTTTTAAGTCCTCGTGGGATCGATACTTTTTTATACTACTTGAACGATACGTACGCTTGCGTTATACGTGTGTGTTTACGCCGGTCAAGTTCATGTATTAGATGCTTTGAGTGACTGGCTATAGTCCCAAGGGGAGATTGTTTAGCACATTATGACCCATACGTCACTGTTTGTAAATGATAGGATTTAATGTACAAAATCAACTATGTGATAATGAAATTGCCTTTTGCCGTTTCGTAAATATTTACTTGATATAATAATGGCAAAGTTCCATATGATTAGTTCCGTATTGAGATGATATAGACATATCAATATAAAAGGTATTAATCATTAAATATCCCTAGTCAGTATTATCGAGATCGGACATCGATAATGCAATAGTACTAGTAGTGCACTTGTGCGGTTGTGATGGCACAACGGCATAGTTCTTATAATTTAAGTATTGGATACTTATGTGAAGTCGATAGGAGGTTGTGTTTTCCGATGGTACGGAAAACAGCTTCGCTCTGGATAGACCCCGCGGAATCCCATTGGTAGTATGTCTGCGTGTCTATGGGAGGCCACATCAGGGTAGGTGTATATGATCTTAACCTAAGACTTGCATCGCTAGTACTTGCGACAATCGGTAAACTTTGGTTTTGGTGGTTCGGGGCTTTAACCGGTTCTGTGTACGCCTCTTCTGGGTTTATCGAGAATCGTAGTGCACTGGATGTGATGTCAAGATGGAAGTATCACTTCAGACATATGGAGATGATGATCACGCAGGATAGAGAACTAGTACTCTATAAAAGGTTGCAACCGTCGGGACAATATGACTAGGTCAGGATTGTCCGATTTAAAGAGACTAGTTGTTTGATATCCGATATATGTTTCGTACGGGGCAGACATATTTCCAGCCCAGGCCTAACATGTGATCGTCCGATACTGGATCGATGTACGCGATACTACGGTATACTACGCTTGATAAAGATCTAATATTCCAATAAGAATATTTCTGGAGAATTGGGTAGGCATGGCGCTTTGCTAGAAGGCAACCTTGTCTTGTAAATCGGTAAAAACGTAGTACGAGGTACGTACGTGTTTGGATTATCCAACGACTGCCAACATATCCGGAGATCTCTTGGGTCGCTTCCTGAAGATTCACCTATGATGTTTGATTCGAACTTTGTTAATCTTGGATTAATTACGGAGAAACTTTATCTTGGATAAAATGCCTTATTAGGAGAGAGAGAACGATTAATTTGGAATTAATCGATAAAATAATATATTCGATATATTATTAAACGAAATTAGATTTCGACGCGGAATTAAAATCGGATTTTAATTCGGGCAAACGAATTAATTTAGAATTAATTAGTTAGCGATCTGAATAGTAATTCCGCTAGGCGTAATTATTTAATTCTCATCGCGACGGAAATTCGTTAATTCGGAATTAGCGAAACTGAGCCCGAAAGTGTTTGCGGACACATTCGTATTTTGAAACGAGTGGGACCCGCAAATCACATCGCGAAGTCTCATTACTTGACACGACTAGTTGATGGATGTATCTAGTCACCTTTATGGGATGATACATTGTCTCTATTCTCAATGTAAGTAGGTGAGGCCATTTAATGGATTTTTTGGAGGGAAAACCTTTCACGGTTTTTGAAGGGTTTTTTATCAAAAAATTCATTTTGGAAAATGTTATCTCATCATTGCTTTTTCTTTTTCTTTCTCACGGTTTTTGAAACAAATACAAAAGGAGAAAAAGAAAATTAAAAGGCTCTCTCCCTCTCCTTCTTCTTGCTCACGCCGTGAGCTTCCATAAGGGCATAAAAATTGTTTTTCATTTCTCCATTTTTGCTAGCACAATGAGGAATCAAAAGATGTGATAGGGAAACAACCTTGGAGCTTGGAATACTAGAAGACTTGAAGCTTCTCTCACTCTTGCTCTTGGCCGAAAGTTTCAATCTTGAAGACTCAAGGATTCTCTTCATCATTTTCGTCACAAGCTTTGTAAGTATGATTCCGCCATGCTTCAAGCTTTGCATGCCTAAAATGTGTATTTCTTTGGCTTATACTTTCTTTGGGACTAAAAATAGAAACCTACAACGAAGATGGACCAAATTCGCACTTCATGTTTCTGCCTCCATCAAGCTCGGTTTTGGGCCTTCTTGAACTGCAGTGGACTGCACGGTGGGGGCTGTTTTGATGCTCCAAAATCGGCCATGCAAGACTCCATTGAAGCTCCAAGCTTCAAGCTTTCCAATCTCACAAATTCGTTTCCCTATCACCATAATATAACCCATGTGTGTGCTAGCACTCTTGTTTTGGAACAAAACACTCTCACTTGCTTCTCTTTCAATTCGGCAGTGACCAAAATGGAGAAGAAGATGAAATGGCTCTAAGCCGTGAATGAGAGGGAGAAGAAAAGAGAGGGAAAACGTGAATGGAGAGAGAGAGAAACGGTAAATGGTTTTTACTTATATATTTATTTTATTTTCCAAAAATAAAATCAAATACAAAAAGCATTTACATTTACCAAGTACAAAAGTCAAAAAGCAAAAAGCCTATTAATGCTTTTCCAACAACCATTTACTATTCACATCAAGTCACTTTAATAAAGTGACAACATGTCATGTCACATCACTCAAAGTGACAAGTGATTTGACGATTGATGCGACTAGCGATATGACGCACGATTTGACTTGCGTGCCGCACTCGAATTCGAAATGCGAATGCGCTCGCAAATAATCCCGGGCTCGGGTTCGCTAATTCCAAATTAATGAATTTTCCGTTGCGTCGTAATTAAATGATTACGCCTAGCGAAATCACTATTCACGTCGCTAACGAATAGTGCCTACGTCGTAATTAAATCATAGGGACTTATATGCAAAAATGCAGTGCCTACAGTCGCCCCCACTTTGATGGGACTTATGTATTGTGTAACGGTGATAATCCTATCAAAGTTATGCAATGCATTTTCACTTACCTGGCTCGCTAGCTTCCACCTGACTTGCCTGCTGTCTCGAACTAAGTTGATGATGCAGTGGACCTCGATCCTGGGACGCATCCCAATAACTGCAACTGACAACAAGGGCCTCGACCCTGGGATGCATCCCAATACCACTAACAAAAGCTAGGCCTCGACCCTGGGATGCATCCCGAGGCTGATGATGCAGTGGACCTCGATCCTAGGATGCATCCCAATAGCTGCAACCGACAACGGAGGCCTCGACCCTGGGACGCATCCCAATACCGCTGACAAAAGGTGGGCCTCGACCATGGGACGCGTCCCGAAACTGATGATGCAATGGACCTCGATCCTGGGATGCATCCCAATAACTGCAACTGGTATAGGTGTTGACGTGGGCCTAAACCCGGGGACGCATCCCCAAGACTGCTGCTAGTATTTATGTAGGCCTCGCCCCCTGGGACGCATCCCAAAACTACTGCTGGTAGTTGATGCTTCTAAACGGCTTGTCTTTGCCGCCTTCTCTTTTTTCTTCAAAACCTGTGAATACAAAACTAACACAAAACGAATGCCAAAATGTGTTACGTGTATGCATGCATGCATGAGTTCCTTATCCCGTCGGGTTAGGCCTTCTGCCAAGTCTTCTATTTCTCAGGCAAAATACTGCTTCAATCTATCCATTGATCGGCTCAGTGAACTCGTTACCTCCAAGCCTGACAGTTTCACTGCCCATTTCCCATTACTTCTATACTATGTAAGGTCCTTCCAGTTAGGTCTGAACTTTCCTCTCGGATCTGTCATCAAACGGCTGACTGCTTAAGTACCAAATCACCATTTCTGATATTATTAGGGCGCACCTTCTGTTGAAATGCCCGAGCCAACCTCTTCTTATATATCTGCTGTGATTGCAAGGATTCATTCTCTTTTTCATCTAGCAGTGCTAATGTTCAAAACTCTGTGAGACCCATTCGTGCTCAGGAACTAGTTTGTGCTAATACCCTCATTGACTGTACCTTGAACACCTCCATAGCAGTACTGCTTCCATCCATAAACCAAAGAGGAAGGTCGGCCCTGTTGCTGTTCTTACTGATGTTTTGTACCCCCACCAAGGATTATGGTAGCTCTATTGCACAATGATTGCAAGTTCTCTGTCATTATTGGCTCTAAAATTGCTCTTAGTCTATTGGTGCCTCAGACTGGCATATTTGCTCCGGCCTGTACGGTGCATGAACTTATGTGGCCTTGTTAGAGTTTCTAGAGGTCCCAAGATCAAAACTCAAGCATGAATCATAAGCGAATACAACGATTTAAGTGCGGAATACTTACATCGAGCGGTGGAGATGCGATTTGGCAACAAAAACGAACTCACTGCCCACTGCCACTGCTCACGGCAGTTCACTGTCAAGTGCGCCCACTGCTGCAGATTCGGTTTTGTGCTTCTGTTTTGCTCCATTTTGATCAAGAAAAACGAGCTCCAAGCTTCATCAAAACGTTTCTTGCCCATGGGTATACTTCCCTTATCACCTTCGCATTGAACCCGGAGTGTGCTAGCACTCTTGTTTTGCCACAAAACACACTTGCTTCCCTCCATTTTCTTTT
This sequence comes from Zanthoxylum bungeanum, assembly GCA_019454045.1. NCBI lineage: Eukaryota > Viridiplantae > Streptophyta > Magnoliopsida > Sapindales > Rutaceae > Zanthoxylum > Zanthoxylum bungeanum. The sequence goes on along the minus strand of SKCR01007946.1, from coordinate 20,826 downwards.
ATCTTGTTCGGCAGTTCACTGCCTTTGCAAAACCAGAAAATGTCGTGAGAGAGGGGAGAAGAAGAAGAGGAGAGAGTCTGCATTTCATTTTCTTTTCCCTTCTTATTTTTTAAAAAAACGTGAGAGGACCAAAATGAAAAGAAAATGATGATCAAATACAAAATGAATATTTTTAATTAAAAACCCTTCAAAAACCGTGAAAGGTTTTCCCTCCAAAGGAAAATTCATTATTTGCCATCATTACCTCACATTGAGAATAGAGACAATGTATCATCCCTCAAAGGTCTAGATACATCCATCATCTATTCGTGTCAAGTAATGAGATATCGCGATGTGATTTGCGGATTCCACCCGTTTCAAAATACGAATGTGTCCGCAAACACTTTCGGGCCCAAATTCGCTAATTCCGAATTAACTAATTTCCGTCGCGACGAGAATTAAATAATTGCGCCTAGCGGAATTATTATTCACGTCGCTAACGAATTAATTCTAAATTAATTCGCTCGCCCGAAATAAAATCTAATTTTATTCCGCGTCGAAATCTAATTTCGTTTAATATATCAAATATATTAATTCCTCGATTAATTCCAAATCAATGTTTCTCTCTCTTCAATTGATATTTTATCCTAGATAAAATGTCTCCGAAATTAATCCCAGATTAATTCTCTCTCTCATCATATTAATCCCAGATTAATATAAGTGCGAGTCATACGTCATCGGTGAATCTTTGGGAAGCGACCCATGAGATCCCCGGATATGTTGGCAGTAAATACGGTCGTCGGTGTATCCGAATCACGTACGTACCAAGTACTACGTTCTACCGATTTACGAGACAAGGTCGACTCCTAGCAAAGCACCAAGTCTTCCCAATTCTCCGGATATATATTCTCATAAGAATATTAAGATCTGTATCAAGCGTAGTATACCGTAGTATTGTGTATATCGGCCCAGTATCGGATAATCACGTGCTAGGGCTGGGGCTGGATAAGTGTCTGCCCCGTCCGAAACACATATCGGATGTCTGGTAACTAGTCTCTATAATCGGATATTCATGACCTGGTCATAATATCACGATTGGATGCGCATCACTTAAGAGCACTAATACCGTATCCTGCGTGACATCATCTCCAATATGACTGGAGTGACACTTCCGTCTTGACATCACATCCAATACACTACGATTCTCAATATACCCGGCATTGGCGTACACAGAACCGGTTAAAGTCCTAGACGACCTCAACTAAAGTATATCGATTGTCGTAAGCATTAGCGATGTAAGTCTCAGGTTAAGACTATACACACCTACCTTGATTTCGGCCTCCCATAGACACATAGTCATAATACCAATGGGATTCCGAGGGGTCTATCCAGAGCGAAGCTGTTTCCCGTACCATCGGTGAAACACGACCTCCTATCGCACTTGCATAAGTATCCAATACTTATATATATGAGAACTATGCCGTTGTGCCCTCACAACGCGCACAAGTGCAATACTAGCCTATTCCGCATTATCGATGTCCAGTCTCGATAATACTACGGCTAGGGATATTTAATGATTAATCCTTCGTGGACTGATACTGTCTCATATCATCTCAATCTAGGAACTAATCATAGGGACCTCTCTTCATTTATATATCTATGGTGATCTAATCACAAATGACGAGAGTGCAATTTCCTTGTTACATAGTTAATTTGCTACAACAACACAATGATCTGTGCAAATAGTGACGCTATGGGTCATTTTGTCCAACAATCTCCCACTTGGCACGTAGCGAGTCACTCAAGTGTCCTACACCTGAACTATGTACGGTTCGCTCAAATTGCTGAGGAAAGGTTTTCGTCAGCGGATTTGTTTGTTTATCGTTTGACGCGATTTATACGATCATCACATCGCCACGATGTATGATCCGAACGAATCAGATGATATAGAAGTATATATCTGGATCGTCGATGAGACCTTTAATTCCTTAGCCTGTGCTGACGCCTAGCTCAGCTGCTAACAGAACTATATCTAATCTAATTAGATTTATTATCGATCCAAATGGCTTCTATTGCTGCCTCAGCTGCAGCAATAATCCGCATTTGTTGTTAATTCGGCAACAGTTATCTTGCTCGGAAGATTTCCAGCTCACTGTCCCAGTGTTCAAACTTTATAGTACCGCAGTATTTACCGGTTTGGAAACTTGCAGCAGTGATCCCAGTCACTTCAAGTTCTCCATCTCCATAGTTTAAGACAACATCTTTAGTTCTCTCAGATACTAACAGATGTTCTTTATCTTCAATCCAGTGACTATCACTTGGATTGACCCGATTGTGACTCCATATGCTCGAAGCGTATGAGACACCAATACAAGTACATTTTAAATGTACAATTTCCCAGAGAGTGTTACCAACTCCAAATCTAGCCCAGTAGATCTTTATTCCTTGAATAAAGGTTGTTACTCCCCAGAATTCTACGGAGAATTTCTTATGAAAGCCAAGCTTTCACCGATTGTTTTATGGGAATTTCATTGTCAGTGCCCTCTCCCACTAACCTCCTTATATACACAAGAATTATTTCGTTTTGAGTCAAATCATAAATTATTATGATTATTTCAAAACGTCAGTTCCAAGAACCTCATGCTTGCTTCAATCCAAACATGGATCGAATAACCGGTAAACCTTGTTTGTCGGTTATACAAAATCGTCAGGATGTTGTAAACATCCTCCAAAAGGTTTCCTTTTCAGGAAAGCGATTTTGATTTGTAACTGACATATTTCATAAATGAAATATACAGTTATCAACAAGCATCTTCAAAATGGATTTACCATGGCAACATGTAAAAGGTTGAACCGTCACTAACACAATGTTGATAACGATACCTTTCCGTCAAAAGCCTAGCTTTGTACGTTGGTATGTTGCCATCCATGTATGTCTTCCTTGAAGACGTTTAATGTACCATAGGCACAATGCCTCGTGGTACAACAACTAGTATCCAAAATAGTTGTTAAACATGGAATCCATTTTCGATTCATGGCACTTTGCCATGATAGGGAGTCGATACCTTGTATCACTACCTCATACGTAATCAGTTGGTGTACCTTAAAAGATTAACATCTTTATGAGGTGAGATCAGAAACCCATACCCTAGGTTGTTTTCTGACTTACACTGATCTACGCGGTTTCTTGTGTATTTGAAGATTAATGGTATAGATTCATCATTGATGAACTATTTGTGTTCCATCACGGACCTTTGTGCCTAGAACAGTATTACTTCGATTTTCATCGAGTATCACTATCCTCCCACTGACCACTGCATATCGGTATTCCTCTCAGGAAAACCGCATGGTGAGCAACAATCACATTGTTCTCATGTGAGATTTATAAGTACTATACTTATGGTTTCCTATAGGATAACCTATATTGGCACTTATCCAATTTGGGTTCATAGTTTGGTATCATCCAAACTTTATGCCTTGCATACCCAAATTATCAGGAATGAGAAACCTCGTTTCTTTCCTGTTCATATCCTATATGATATCTGTCAAACAGATTAATATGGAACCTTATTCTAAATAAGTTTTGCACTGTAAATACATATCCTGTTTGAAGGAAATGATAGCTCAGAGCGACTCGTGATAAACCTTATCATGTCCAACAAAATTCGGTTTTAGTTCGGACACACCGTCTAACTGACATGTCTCGTTCAATTGTGTCCTAGACAACAATGCCATAAATAAGTCTCTATTGATCAAATCAATTTGAGCTATTTATTTGTCATTTATATGTTTGAGATTTTATCTATATTCAAAATATAAATTATGTTATTTACATCTAATGTATTTATCTCAGTATCATCTTTATATATAAAACACTTTAGTGTTTTAGAATATAAAGGTTCACCCACAGTGGGTTAAACACTGATAAAGAGATAATGTTTCTAGTCAAACTAGTTACATTATAACAGTTCCTAATTTAAGTACACACCCCAGGTTAGTTCCTAAACTTAGGTATCTACGGTCGAAACAGCGACTTTCGTCCCGTTTCCGATTTGCAGAGGAATCTTAGCTTGAATCAGTATCCTGCTCAAAGCAGATTCTGATTATCAATACATATATTTTATGTACCACACTAAGTATTTAAAATCTAATTTCAATACTAGCTGTGAACATAACTAAGACAAACATATTTAAAGTTAGAGCCTCGCCCTTTCTTTAATTCCTTCGTGTCTTCCATATCCAAATGGTAGTCACTTTGGGATATGTCAATTATCCTTTTCAATATTTTAGGAACCTTAGGCCAAGCCTTGGGTTTTAGAATATTGAAAGGAATGTGCACCTCGTGCTACATGCCCAATTGCAAACTTTGACTTTCCATGAATAGTCAATTAATTCTCCAAGAATTATAAATTGCAATTTTAATACTTCTTAAATCCAAAATTAGATTTATGACAAGTATATTAAATTAAGCATTAAAGTCATCATCACAAAAATCTTCAAAAGATTTTATGCTCTACTTATCTTGCTTAATTTTGGGCTTAAGGTATAATAAGTTATTTTATCAAATAAAGTAACCTATTATTTATTCCCAATGTGAAAATTAAATCATTTAAAATATTTTAATCCTAGATTATATTTTAAATATCCAACTTTTCAATTTTATCTTGATTACAATAGTCCAACTATTTAATCAACGATTAGTGGTACTTATATATTATAATGATTATAATAGTCCAACTATATAATCAAATATAATCCAAATTAATTAACCTCAATTACATTGATTACTATAATCCAATTATAAAATCAATGTAAACTGAAATTAATTAATTCAAATATATTGATTAATATAATCCAATTATATATAATCAAGTATAATACAGTCCAACTGTTTATTAAAACAACAATTTAAGTATTAGTCCAACTAACATTTATCTAATGACGAAATAAAATAAAATGAGCGTGTTTAGCGAGTATTCGAACGAATGTTGCGAATTCAATACTTGCCTCCCACTATTTTTCGTCGAGCCTCTAACCCTCTGTCGAGTACTCGGGAAACCGTGTTTCCTAGTGGGCTAGGATCCCGTTAAATATCACACAATCTTGACTTTGGCCAACAAATTGTATGATAATTAACTAGGTAGATCTCGAAGATCAATTGGATCTCATCCAACTCCTAGATCCAGTAGGTGGACATCCAAGTCCCAAACATATATCTTATATATGCCTATACATCGAATGTATACCCTAACCTTTTTCCTCTGAATCAACTAGGCCTTGGCTTTGGCACAACAAACCTAATGATCCCAGTCAAGCGCGGACCCATTGACATGGAAGCTTCGTAATCAATGTCAATGGACAAGAAGTGGTCTTGACTTTGGCCAACAAACCACAACTTGGACACGACACCGATATGGAACAAAGCCTCGTGATTAAAACACATCTTTGATGGACAAGGGCTTGACTTTGGCCAACAACCCCTGCCAATCTCGGATCTTGAGTAAGAATCACTCAATGGAAGGAAAAACGCATGATATTTAACGAGGGTTTTTCGCGTGCAAATTGGCTACCAATTTAATTATCTTTGTTAAGGTCTCATCATCATACACCCTTAAGCATGCATTCTAAACACATAATAAAGCGAGTATGAAATAAAATAATAATGATATGCGGATGGATATTTTACATTGATCCTAGATCAAATCTCTCACTTTCTCTCCCGCTAGCACTTGTATTACTTCTACCCGTTACACTACACTTCTAAAGAAACCTCTTTTACATGGAGGGGAATAGGTGAGAAGAGAATACAAAGAAATAGGAGATAAGGCTGGACACGCAGGTCCAATTTAATAAATCAAATTATTACAATTTCCAAAATCGCCCAACCCATCTAATATCCATCCGATATACATTATTCATGCATCACAACCATGTATTCACTCATATAAGCATGCTATCAATCAATCTAATCAAATTAATTAATCTGATAATTATGTGATCATCCAATGTTCAAACAACGATTTGATTTTGTTCGAGTCAAACTCGTTTTTGCGGATAAGTACTTAAAGTACGAATTCCCGAATTAAATTAAACTACACAATTAAATCCAATTCAATTTGTATTTAATTCTAATTCACTATTTAATTCCAACTTAAATATCACACTTTATTAATAAACCTTTCACTAATTAAATTCCAAATTTAATTGTTACGGGTCTCAAAAGCCCGATTAATATCCAATATTAATTTAATTAAAGTCTAATGGGCTTTTAATTAATTTCTTAAGGCGTGGTCTTTTGGTCAACTCGGGTCAAATCCGCAACCAAAGTCCAATCCGGGATTTACCCCATAAGCCTTTAAATTAATTTTGGCCCATTAGGCCCAATTAAATTACAAAGGTCCATTAGATGCATTTGGGCTTTATGGTTAAGGTTTTGGGCCCAATTGGATCCAATCCATTTGGCCTAAACCCAACTTGATAAAATCAAGCCCAATAGGCCCAATTACAACATTAGAAGCCCAAATCCAATTTAAGGCCTCAAATAATTAAATTACATAAATCCAATTTAACAATTTAATTACTTAAAGTGCATTACATGATTAATCAACTAAATCAACATTTCCAAAACACTAAATTAGTCCAATTAATCATACTCAATTTCATCATCACATGTCCAACACATTAAGATTAAAATCAAACTCATTACATGCTCACTTTGTTCTCGGCAATGAGGTTAATTACATGTCCGATTTGTTTCAATCCAATTAAAAAAATTCGACATTAAATCAATATACCCTAATGATTTTCAACACATCCAATGTTTCAAAAAATCAAAATTCACCAAGAACACAAAGGGGCATAACTCTCGGCCAAGATAAGATTTGGGGCAAATTTGTTCCAAACCAAATTTGATCAAATTGATCCAACCAATCATCAATTAAAATACATTCAAGCATACTTATCATCCAATTTCATAATTGCATGCTTAAATCAATTTTACCCAATTTCAAGTTTCATGACATACTTTCAAAATTGGGGAAATTTGTTCCAAACAATATTTAATCAATTGATCCAACCAATCATCAATTAAACATGTATTAAGCATATTAATCATCCAATTTCATAATTGCATGCTTAAATCAATTTTACCCAATTTAAAGTTTCATGACATACTTGGCAATTTGGGGATTTTTCGTCCAAATCGAATTCAATCCAATTGATTCCGCAATTGACGTTAAATCATCATCCCGAATGATTTCCAACACTTCCAATTGTCAAAAATCAAAAATCCCAAGACATAAAATCAATATCAATTTTCGGCCAAGGTAGCAATTTGGGGAAAAATTGATCCAATCATATTTTCTTCAAATTGACATAATCAATCTTCAATACAAACACAATTAAGCATACAAATCCATCCAATTTCATTTATCATGCTCAAATTCAAGTTTGCCCAAATTTTAGCCCTAACATTTTTCATGCTTTTAACCTAAGCTCTTGATGCCATTGTTAGAGTTTCTAGAGGTCCCAAGATCAAAACTCAAGCATGAATCATAAGCGAATACAACGATTTAAGTGCGGAATACTTACATCGAGCGGTGGAGATGCGATTTGGCAACAAAAACGAACTCACTGCCCACTGCCACTGCTCACGGCAGTTCACTGTCAAGTGCGCCCACTGCTGCAGATTCGGTTTTGTGCTTCTGTTTTGCTCCATTTTGATCAAGAAAAACGAGCTCCAAGCTTCATCAAAACGTTCCTTGCTCATGGGTATACTTCCCTTATCACCTTCGCATTGAACCCGGAGTGTGCTAGCACTCTTGTTTTGCCACAAAACACACTTGCTTCCCTCCATTTTCTTTTATCTTGTTCGGCAGTTCACTGCCTTTGCAAAACCAGAAAATGTCGTGAGAGAGGGGAGAAGAAGAAGAGGGAGAGAGTCTGCATTTTCATTTTCTTTTCCCTTCTTATTTTTCTAAAAACGTGAGAGGACAAATGAAAGCAATGATGTATCAATACAAAATGAATATTTTTAATTAAAAACCCTTCAAAAAACGTGAAAGGTTTTCCCTCCAAAGGAAAATTCATGATTTGCCATCATTACCTCACATTGAGAATAGAGACAATGTATCATCCCTCAATGGTCTAGATACATCCATCATCTATTCGTGTCAAGTAATGAGATATCGCGATGTGATTTGCGGATTCCACCCGTTTCAAAATACGAATGTGTCCGCAAACACTTTCGGGCCCAAATTCGCTAATTCCGAATTAACTAATTTCCGTCGCGACGAGAATTAAATAATTGCGCCTAGCGGAATTATTATTCACGTCGCTAACGAATTAATTCTAAATTAATTCGCTCGCCCGAAAAAATCTAATTTTATTCCGCGTCGAAATCTAATTTCGTTTAATATATCAAATATATTAATTCCTCGATTAATTCCAAATCAATGTTTCTCTCTCTTCAATTGATATTTTATCCTAGATAAAATGTCTCCGAAATTAATCCCAGATTAATTCTCTCTCTCATCATATAATCCCAGATTAATATAAGTGCGAGTCATACGTCATCGGTGAATCTTTGGGAAGCGACCCATGAGATCCCCGGATATGTTGGCAGTAAATACGGTCGTCGGTGTATCCGAATCACGTACGTACCAAGTACTACGTTCTACCGATTTACGAGACAAGGTCGACTCCTAGCAAACCAAGTCTTCCCAATTCTCCGGATATATATTCTCATAAGAATATTAAGATCTGTATCAAGCGTAGTATACCGTATATTGTGTATATCGGCCCAGTATCGGATAATCACGTGCTAGGGCTGGGGCTGGATAAGTGTCTGCCCCGTCCGAAACACATATCGGATGTCTGGTAACTAGTCTCTATAATCGGATATTCATGACCTGGTCAATATCACGATTGGATGCGCATCACTTCAAGAGCACTAATACCGTATCCTGCGTGACATCATCTCCATATGACTGGAGTGACACTTCCGTCTTGACATCACATCCAATACACTACGATTCTCAATATACCCGGCATTGGCGTACACAGAACCGGTTACAGTCCTAGACGACTCAACTAAAGTATATCGATTGTCGTAAGCATTAGCGATGTAAGTCTCAGGTTAAGACTATACACACCTACCTTGATTTCGGCCTCCCATAGACACATAGTCATAATACCAATGGGATTCCGAGGGGTCTATCCAGAGCGAAGCTGTTTCCCGTACCATCGGTGAAACACGACCTCCTATCGCACTTGCATAAGTATCCAATACTTATATATATGAGAACTATGTTGTTGTGCCCTCACAACGCGCACAAGTGCAATACTAGCCTATTCCGCATTATCGATGTCCAGTCTCGATAATACTACGGCTAGGGATATTTAATGATTAATCCTTCGTGGACTGATACTGTCTCATATCATCTCAATCCAGGAACTAATCATAGGGACCTCTCTTCATTTATATATCTATGGTGATCTAATCACAAATGACGAGAGTGCAATTTCCTTGTTACATAGTTAATTTGCTACAACAACACAATGATCTGTGCAAATAGTGACGCTATGGGTCATTTTGTCCAACAGGCCTATCCTGTATTTCGTAGCATGCCTTTGTTTCCCCCCGAAAAACTAAACTCCGTTATCTGAACCACATGGACGGCATTACAATACCGAAAATGAGATTCCGAGATATAACTTTGCATCTATTCGCTCACCCTGATTTTTTGTAACATTACAGAATGACTCTATTCCACCCCACTTGAGAAATAATCTACTGCCAACTCTGAAGCGGCCCATTCGATAGAATGCATCGGTCGAATCTCTCCAATATATTAAATCCTCATGCTGAGAAAGGCCACGACTCAGACAACCCGTGCAATTATGGTGTGCGGCAATGATTCAAATTACCGTGTGCTTGACAATCATGACAGTTGCTTACCATCTTCGCGCTGTCGGTCTCCATGGTTGACCAGTAAAAACCTTGTCCACTATTTGCGGGACAGATTCAACCCGTTCATGTGCGGACCACATATCCCGGCGTGTACTTCTTCCATTACCTGCTGAGCCTCTTATTTCTCAAAATTTCAACTGAATACCGTTTGCTTGCCTATTGTACAGTTCCCCTTTCAGAATAATATATTGGGAAGCTAATTCTGAATGGCTAATCTGTCTTTTCTGCCTGCTCCCTCCGGGAGTTCCCCGTGTTCCAGATACCTTTGAATGTCGTGATACCAAGGTTTACCATCGTCGATCTCCACTTTCAGGACTCTTTCTATCTAATGAACGAGTCTATTTGCTGTTGTCAGTACCAACGGTCTCATTTCCAATTCTCTGGATTTTCCCAAGTTGCTGCAAGTGTAGCTAATGCATTAGCCATCTGATTCTCTTCTCACGGAAAGTGCTGAAACTTACAATCGGGGATAACCTGTGCCAACTTTCTGAGGTGAAAAAGGTAAGGTTTCAACCGTTCTTCTTTCAATTCCCATTCTCTCTGTATCTGTCGGATCACCAGCATCGAATCTCCGTAGACCTCCACGGTCTCATCCTTCAAGGCTATCAGTGCAGTCAAACCAAAAACACATGATTCATACTCGGCCATGTTGTTATTTACTTTGAATGTCAACCTCTTGGCCAAAGGCAAAGTTTCTCCTCCGGGGGTCACTATCGCGATCCCAATTCCGGCTCCTTTGTAATTCACTGCTCCATCGAAGTACATTTTCCATCCCTGAACTGCTATTGCCTGGATCTCTTCATCTGGAAATTCAAACTTATGCTGATCCCCTTCAATAGGTTGCAATGCCAGAAACTATGCTACGGCTCGCCCCTTGATCACTTTGGAAGTGAGGTACTCAATGTCAAACTCTGTCAGCAATGCTAACCATCTGCCCAACTTCCCCACTAGCGAAGGAACTGAATGTAGATACTTCAAAGAATTATTTTTTTGCCAGTACCTGGATCTTGTAAGACTGGAAGTAATACCGCAATTTTCTGGATGCCCATACCACTGCCAAATAGATTTTCTCTACTTCTTGATAACGGGCTTCGTACGAAAGCATTTTCTTACTGAGATAGTAGACTTCATGCTCTACCTCGGTCTCATCTGCATGTACCATCATTGCACCAAGTGCTTCTGATTCTATAGCCAAATACAGTACCAAAGGCTTGCCCGGTCTCGGAGGTTTCAAAACAGGAGGCTTTAACAAGTATTCTCTGATCTTGTCGAAAGCTGACTGACACTGCTCATTCCATTTCACTGGCTGGTCCTTTCTCAACAGTCTGAAGATAGGCTCACATACTGACGTCAACTTGGCGATGAACCGACTGATATACTGAATCTTTCCCAGGAATTCTCTAACCTCTTTCTATGTCTTCGGTGCCGGCATCTCTGTAATTGCCTTGATTTTCTCAGAATCTACTTCTATTCCTCTCATTCCCACTGTATGTCCCACCAATTTTCCTGACGTTACCCCAAACACACATTTCTTAGGATTCAACCGCAAGTTGTATTTGTCAACCCTTTGAATGAACTTCTCCAGTGCTTCTATATGCCCAATTCTTGTCTCTGATTTCACCATCATGTCATCCACATACACTTCAATCTCTTTGTGCATCAGATCGTGGAACAATGTAGTGGCCATCCGCTGATAAGTAGCTCCTACATTTTTGAGCCCAAACGACATTACCTTTTAACAATAAGTACCTCATTCTGTGACGAATGCAGTTTTGTGCTTGTCTTCCTCAGCCATAAGAACCTGATTATACCCTAAAAACCCATCTGCAAATGAATACATGGCAGATAAAGCTGCACTATCAACTTGTACATCAATATGAGGTAGAGGAAAATCATCTTTCGGATAAGCCTTGTTAAGATCTCTATAATCCACACACATTCTGACTTTCCTGTCTTTCTTCGGTACTGGTACAACATTTGCTAACCATTCGGGATACTTTACCACTTCCAGGAACCCCACATCTATCTGTTTCTTAACCTCTTCCCTGACCTTCTCGGCCCACTCAGGTATCATCCATTGAAGTTCTATTTCACTAGCTTCATATTCGTATAAGTTGGTATCGTGTGCTGGGTAATGCTTCTATCTACCCCAGGCATGTCCTCGTAGGACCAAGCAAACACTTTGGCATATCTGACCAATACTTCTTCTAATTTCTCCCGCTCTTCAGCGGTAACTTCACTTGCAATCAGAATTTCCTTAGGATTCTCGGGTGTGCCCAAGTTAAATGCATTCGTTTTGGTGGAGCTGATATCAAATATACTCAAGCCATGCAAGTTAGAGGAAAAAGACTCGGGCAAATAAGCAAAATGATTGTCTTTATTGCTAATAAATGCGGGAGTACACTCAAATAAATCAGGAAGATAAATGTCTTCATCATCGGCAAACACTTCATCCTCCACAACCAGGTTCTTCTCAGACTTCTTATCCTCATTGAGAGTCAGGCTCTACAACTTCATCAATTCTTCTTCCCAATTCTCTTCCTCCACAGCTTCCTCGGTCAGCGGCTTCTTACCCAACATATCCTGGAAGATCTCAAATCCAGGTACCGCAATCCCATTAACTTCTATTGGTTCGGGGTCACCTTGATACCCCGAAGCCTTCACAAAGCATTGCATCAATTTCAGCCCTTTCTTTTTAACCTTCGGCTTTTCCTCATCAGATTTGTACCCCAAACCCCTCCGAGTAGTCTGTCCTCTAAAGTCTGGTAATTTTGAACCCTTACCCGGCTCGAACTTCATTTTTCCCATGATCCTAGCTACCTTTGGATCCACCCATTCTTCAAAGGTTGCCGACACTTGGAACCTCGTGAAAGGTTGTATTTCCAAAGCAGCCACAACATTGTCTACCTCATCTTGGATGGTGACAATTTCTCCCCCATATGGGAACTTAATCATCTGATGCATAGTGGAGGGCACACCCCCAAGCTTATGAAACCAAGGCCTTCCCAATAATAAGGCAAAAGTGGCTGGGATATCTAGCATTGTGAACTCAACTTCGTCCTCAATAGGACCAACCTTGACCGCTGCTACAAATGTACCCTCAACTCTTCGCTTACTGTCATCATAAGCCTTGGTAGTCATACTAGAGGGATCCATATCTGTTTTTTTCTTACCCAGCTTGGCCAAAATCTTCAACGGGCACACATTAATGGATGAGCCATCATCCACCATCACACAATAGGTCCTTTTACCCATTACTTCAGCTCTGATAAACAAAGGTCTATTATGATTTCTCCCCTCAGCTGGGATTTCTTCCTCAGAAAAAGTGATTGCCTGCAAAGCCTCTTTTTGCACTGACCCAACAAACATTGCGGGGTTGGCATCCGCCGTCACCACTATCTTGCTTAAGGCCTCAACCATGGACCGCCTGTGCTCCTGAGATGCACACAATAAATCCCAGATACTCACTTGTGCTCGGGTTTTCCTCAACTGCTGCAGCACTACATCTCCCTCGGTATTTTCTGTATTCTCAGCCACTTCTCTACCCTCTAATAACACTCATTTACCCTTCTCAGTCATATCATTATAGAAACGCCCACTGCGTGTCATCCCCCTCACTTCTTCTTCATCACTACTAGAGAAGTCTTCCCATCAATTCTGTCCCCATTATGTCTCATCTTCACTGTTACTATCCCAAATTCCAAGGAAATAGGCTTGGTGGACAAAGGATTTGAGGACAAGGCTTTCGGGTAGGCCAGAGTTTATCATATAGGTTGGTGGGGGGACAGAGTGGTAATTTGGTAGGGGATTTTGGTGTGTGTTGGGGCGTTCTGTTTCAGGGTCGGGTATCTTTTTGGAGTCTATAAGGTTCTGGATTTCATGGGGGAGGTGGGCACAATTATCAGTGTCATGGCCTTTCTGTTGGTGGAAGTGATAGTATTGGCTCAGGTTTAGATGTGGTGGTGGAGGGTTGGGAAGTGGTTTGGTCTCCAGGGGTTTCAGAAGTCATTGTCTTTTTAATTTCTCCAACACCTCAGACAAAGGCCTCCATAAGTTGTAGAATCTCCGATTTCAGATGGCAGCAATCTCCACAGAAACAGGTTTGGTACCTGATGTTCCCCCAATATGCCTCCTACTTAGGCCATAAAACTTCATGTTCTCTGCTTCTTCTTCAATATCCATGACAGTTTCTCTCAACTGTCGAAAATCAGCAATCATGGAGGTCATCCTCCTCAGTTTCCCATAGATGGAGGGCTTAGTGTCCTTGATAATCATCTTAATTTGGTCCTTCTCCGAGGGCTGAGTCTGCATCTTTAGGAGCTGGCTTCTCCAGCGGTCTACATACTCTTTAAAGCTTTCCTCCGGCTTCTGCTTAGTGCTCTCCAAATCTCGGAGTGAAAAATCAATTTCCAGATATGTAACATATTGCTTCAGAAAAGCATCAGCCAGTTCCCTCCAATCTTCCCTAATCTTATTCTCAAGGCTGTGATACCAAACTACCGATGCTCCATCAAGCGAAATCCCAAACATTTTTTTCTCTTGGCGCTTGGATAAACCCACTGAACTCATAACTGAAACATACTGACGGAGATGGACCCTCGGATCCCCATTCCCATTGAACTTAGGCATATCCGACATCTTGAACTGAGCTAGCAACTATTCTTTGAAGGTCATTGCCTCATAATCTAACAACTCTTAATGTTTACACCTTATTTTGCGGGTAACTATTTCAACATGATCCCGAAGCTTCTAAAATTCTGCCAGAGACCCAATCACTCTGCCTGCTCCATACTCTGCCATGTCATCATCAAAAGTGGGGATGTCATCCCCCAACCCATTCGTAGGCTCATCGCGCCTCACATTCTCAGAATTCCCCCCAGCACGGGGTACAGCCATACCAGCCACATCAGTAGTCAAGGCCGGAAACTGTTCAGTAATTTTGGCGAGACCGTTTTCCAACTGATCTATCTTGGATACCTCGTTATAGGATGTACTCATATCTATTACCGGCCTTTTAGTGAGTCTTCCATTTTTTCTAACCCAACAGGAATCTATGATGTCTTTTATAGACATGGAGGGTGTTAACAGGATATATGTATGTATGAGATGAATGAGATGCATGCGATACAAGGAATATATCGATTCATTAAAATTTTCACACAAATCGGCCCATCATAACTATAGAAGCTTTTGGGCTAACTGTCATAGGAGTGAACTCGTCCCAGTTTAAATGGCCCAACAAGTTCACATCTCATGGCAAGAAGTCCAACCGTATCCAAATGATAATGTTCCTAAACACAAACATATAATGGTCCATTGGTGTTTTAGAAGCTTTTGGCCCAATCATCATAAGATACGTTCTTGTCCCAGTTTAAATAGCCCAACAAGCCCATATCTCATGACAAAAGGTCCGAATGGATCCAAACGACAATGTTCCCAAACACGAGCATACAAAAAAAATTTCTACAGAGTGTCCCATCAACATTTCAGAAGCTTTTGGCCCAATTGTCATAGGATACGAACTCGTCCCAGTTTAAATGGTCCAACAAGTTCGCATTTCTGACAAGAAGTCCAACTGCATCCAAATAAGGATGGTCCACAAGCACAAGGAAATAGTTGCTATAGGCCATACAACCCCGATCTACGTGTGGGTTTGCGGGAGTGTAGACAAAGATTCTCGCTGGTGAAGGATTGCCCACAACTAGGTCTCCCCACTCAAGAGTTCGAGCGACCAATTGAGCGCACCTTTTGTATACCTTACAGTATGTGCCAACGAGTTATGGTGTGTGACTGACTGTCAGATGGATTTCCTGTTGTAGATTCCCCAGAGGGAGGGTGGAGCGAGGCTCTCTTAAGTACCCTAGCCTCTTAGGCTCTTATCGCTTGGTGAGAGGAATAAACAACGAGTCCTCTAAATTAGTCCATCACAATAGGCTACAAGTAAATGATTATCTAGGTGCCTTCACAGCTTTTCCTTATAGGAAGGTAGTGAATGAAGGAAGACACCAAACCATTACCCAGCCTTAAAAGTGCCTTTGATTAAACCTCTTTTAACCCACAGTAGACACGGTTAATTAAAGCACAAATCATAATATTACAAGACATTATTTCGGGGCCGATTCTCTATCCCCAGTGGAGTCGCCAGACTGTGGGAACACAGAAACTGGGCGACGCATGTTGTTCCGAGCTCACGGCCCGATTAGTAGTACGGAGTAGCTCGCGCGGGACTAAACCAGAGAATGATGGAGTCGCCACCCGGTGTGAACCGGGAAAACAATTTAAGGCCGCACTCACCCCTCGCAAGGGAAGACCTCAAACCGTTGGGTTCGGAATGGTCCCTTACTTATGCCACTTGTAATAAAATGATTTGTGCGATAATTCAACCAAGCCTAAGCAACATTTATTTCCAAGGATAATTTACTCCTATGTTCGCATGCATAAGTACAAATCTCATATCTGAGTTCATATAACACATTTTTCATGTTTGCATACAACCTATTTGCATGTAATCTATGTCCAAATTTGCATACAACCTATTTGTATATAATCTATGTCCGAATATGCAAGAATAAAGGTAAATTAACATACGGCAAACATACAACTTAATAAGCACATTGTACTCATACATGTGGGGAATACAAATAAAAGGCAATTGCACAATCATGCGTAATGAAAAGAGGCAATCAGATTTGTAATACAAAGGGATAACTGATAGGGGCAATTACGCATAGAATATGATGAAAAAAACTCAGTTCAGTGTGTGTGCGTTCATGTAGCATTCGTAAACTCATTCGAATGGTAAACAGAAGGTTCACGTTCGTATAACGTTCGAGAACGCATTCGAACGGAACCAGACCTGATGCATGATAAAACTACGAAAATGTGTGCGCATTCAAGTAGCATCCGAAAATGCGTTCGAACGGTAAACATAAGGTTCACGTTTGTATAGCGTTCGAGAACACGTTCGAACGGAACCAGACTTGATGCATGTTAAAACTACGAAAACACGTGCGCGTTTGAGTAGCGTCCGAAAATGTGTTCAAACGGTAAACAGAAGGTTCGCGTTCGTATAGCGTTCGAGAACGCTTTCGAACGAAACCAGACCTGATGCATGCAACACATACATAGACAAAAAAATCCATAATGTAGGACCTCACGTGTCCGATTGAACTCATTCTCATCCAATCATGTGTACCTCGTCCGGCGCGGCAAAGCATCGTGGTAAAAGATTTTAACCCCTCGAAATATAGGACCTTTAATCGCACTTACTAAGCCCATGCACTAATAACACAATGCATATAAGAAATAAAGACAACAATATCAGACTTCATATACCCGATTGAACACATCTCACATTCAACCGAATATACATCGTCCAGTGCTGTGAAACATCGTGGTAAATGATTTTAAGCCCTCGAAATAGAGGACCTTTAATCACATTACTAAGCCCATGCGCTAATAACACAATGCATATAAGAAATAAATGAAACAACAATATCGGAATTCGTATACCCGATTGAACACATCTCACATTCAACCGAATATACATCGTCCGGCGCGGCAAAGCATCGTCGTAAAGGATTTTAACCCCTCGAAATAGAGGACCTTTAATCGCACTTACTAAGCCCATGCGCGAATAACACAATGCATATAAGAGATAAAAGAAACAACAATATCGGACTTCGTATACCCGATTGAACACATCTCACATTCAACCGAATATACATCGTCTGGCGCGGTGAAGCATCGTGGTAAATGATTTTAACCCCTCGAAATAGAGGACCTTTAATCGTACTTACTAAGCCCATGCGCTTGACCTCATCATTACTCAAACAAATAACATGCAGAAAATAAATAACGATAATAAACAAATCAAGTTAAAGTGAAATAAAATATATGTCGTATATAAGTGGTACGTGGAGTTGTATCCCGTGTACAGATCATACTACCGTCCATTCGAAATCGACTATGAAATTTATGTCCGGGTTTCCATTCTATATACCACAAGAGGCAACACATTTTCATTCATTCAAGGGCCACAACACACATAATGCAACGACTCTCACGCGAATCAAATTCAATAAACAATTAAAAGATGAATATAAACTAATGAGAAAGGTGCCCTCAGGTCTAACCTTTTATGTCGACTTTCGGAAGTACCGTACACGGTCGTCGGAAAGGTGGATGCTCCACAACTCCTTTGGTTCATTGGTTCAACATTTCCCTTCGCTGCTTCGCTGTTCGAGCTGTTGTTTTCCCTTCGTTTCACTGCTGTTTTGCTGCTGTATTTCGGTCACTGTTTTGGTGTTTTAGGCTACTATTTTTGGATGTTTTTGAAGGTTTAGGGTGTAGTTTTTTTAGTTACCGTTTTGGGAATTCAGAGGCTGTGATTTTTGGTAATGCAAGGGTGTTTAAGGGCTGTGATTTTTGGTAATGCAAGGGTGTTTAAGGGCTGTGTATTCGACTATGGAGGGAGGAGGAGGAGAGAAAATTCTTTGCTTCTTTTTCTTGTGTATCAGGTGTGGATTGCTATGTTTTTTCTTTGTATTTTGCGTGAATAGTCAGGAGGAGAAGGGAGATTTCTTGTGTGAATTATGTGTGAATCAGCTAGGAGGGTGAAGGGTTGAGAAATGGTTTCTTTTATAGACAAAGGCTAGGGCTTCTCCTTGTTTGAAAAGGAATGAATCAATTAGTGTCTCATAAGGAAAGTCTAATATTTGATTGGGGGACATGTCTTGGCTAGATTAGAAATATGATATATTTAATTTATTTTGTTTAGGCATGTAATATGTTTAGTTTGGTATATAATATTCTTGATTGATTTTAATTAGGCATGATTTTATTTGATATTTATTTTAATTTGGTATATGATTTTTAGATTTTATTTAATTCCCCGTTTGTTAAATATGTGTTTTATTAATTTGGATGTGTTTTATGGGCTTTGGTGGGCTAATTGGGCTTGGGTGTGAGGCTAGCAGTAAAACCAGAAATACCGACACCGTTCAAACGCCGATTCGAACGCTACACGAACGCCCGCAATCTGCTTGACATTCGAACGCGGTTACGAACGCAGCACGAACGAAAACAATGAACTTGTGAAATGAATCTGATGACATGCTTATTCTGAATTTCCCATTCCGACGTCTGTTTCCCGCGACTTCCGTGACTTAAAAGGTAGTCTCTCCAAATGAGACTCATCATAGGGACTTATATGCAAAAATGCAGTGCCTACAGTGGCGGTGCTATTAGTGTTCCTAAAACATGCCAAGATCGTCTAAGAGTGATTTGTGTGTGAATTAATCAAAGGGATTTAGGAATACTCACATTGATCGGATTTAATATTTCAAATATTCCTCCTTTGTTTGATTTAATGGAAGCTCCAAGTGTTAGACATTATGACCCATAGCGTCGCTGTTTTGTAAATGATATTGTATTATTGTACAAAATTAACTATGTGATAATGAAATTGCCTTTTACCGTTTTGTAATTTATTTACTTTGATATATAAATGGCGAAAGTCCATATGATTAATTCCGTATTGAGATGATATGAGACAGTATCATACATAAAGGTTTAAATCATTAAATATCCCTAGTCAGAGTATTATCGAGATCGGACATCGATAATGCGGAATAGACTAGTATTGCACTTGTGCATGTTGTGAGGGCACAACAGCATAGTTCTCATATATTTAAGTATAGGATACTTATGCAAGTGCGATAAGAGGTTGTGTTTTACCGATGGTACGGAAAACAGCTTCGCTCTGGATAGACCCCGCGTAATCCCATTGGTAGTATGTCTGCGTGTCTATGGGAGGCCGCATCAGGGTAGGTGTATATGGTCTTAACCTGAGACTTGCATCGCTAGTACTTGCGACAATAGGTAAACTTTGGTTTTGGTGGTTGGGGGACCTTAACTGGTTCTGTGTTCACCTCTTCTAGGTTTATCAGGAATCGTAGTGCACTGGGTTTGATGTCAAGATGGAAGTGTCACTTCAGACATATGGAGTTGATGATCACGCAGGATACAGAACTAGTGCTCTATAAAAGGTTGCAACCGTCGGGACAATATGACTAGGTCAGTATTGCCCGATTTAAAGAGACTAGTTGCTTGATGTCCGATATATGTTTCGTACGGGGCAGACACATTTCCAGCCCCAGGCCTAACATGTGATCGTCCGATACTGGATCGATGTACGCAATACTACGGTATACTACGCTTGATATAGATCTAATATTCCAGTAAGAATATTTATGGAGAATTGGGTAGGCATGGCGCTTTGCTAGAAGCCAACCTTGTCTTGTAAATCGGTAAAAACGTAGTACGAGGTACATACGTGTTTGGATTATCCAACGACCGTATTTACTGCCAACATATCCGGAGATCTCTTGGGTCGCTTCCTGAAGATTCACATATGATGTTTGATTCGAACTTTATTAATCTTGGATTAATAACGGAGAAACTTTATCTTGGATAAAATGCCTTATTAGGAGAGAGAGAGAGATCGATTAATCTGGAATTAATCGATAAAATAATATATTCGATATATTATTAAACGAAATTAGATTTCGACGCGGAATTAAAATCGGATTTTAATTCGGGCAAACGAATTAATTTAGAATTAATTCATTAGCGAACTGAATAGTAATTTCGCAAGGCGTAATTATTTAATTCATGTCGCGATGGAAATTCGTTAATTTGGAATTAACGAAACCGAGCCCGAAAGTGCTTGCGGACACATTCGTATTTTGAATCGAGTGATATCCGCAAATCACATCGCGATATCTCATTACTTAATACGAATAGATAGTGAATGTATCTAGTCACCTTTGAGGGATGATGCATTGTCTCTAATCTCAAAGTATGGTAATGATAGC
>SKCR01007945.1:0-24212 GCA_019454045.1 Zanthoxylum bungeanum | reverse complement strand
CTTTTCATTATAGAATCTCTATAAAAATGGAAAATAAAAACTATCAAATAAATTAATGAATAAAATCATTTATTAATGAATAAAATCATTTCATTATAAATAAATTAAATAATATAATCTTAATATCTCTATAAATTCTGTAACAACGTGCCGTAGGCACGGGCACACACTAATATATATATATCTCTATAAATTCTGTAACAACGTGCCGTAGGCACGGGCACACACTAGTATATATATATATATATATATATATATACTAGTGTGTGTCCGTGCCTACGGCACGGTGTTACAATTAAAATTTACATAGAGATTAAGATTTTGTTATTTAATTTGTTTATAATAAAATGATTTTATTTTTTAATAAAATGATTTTATTTTTAATTAAATGATTTGATTCTTTAATTTATTTGGTAGTTTTCATTTTCCATTAATAAAATGATTTTATTTTTTAATTTATTTGGTAGTTTTCATTTTCCATTTTTATAGAGATTTTATAATGAAATGACTCTTTATCAGCCGTTAGATTATAATGAAATGATCTGAGCCACCAATTAAACCACATAAAGATAACCTTTGGATACATTATCTCTCTTAATCTTAACCATTTGTTACACTCTCTTTCCTCTCACACCATTATGCTTTATAATATATATATATATATATATATCATGTTCGTTTATCTCGCAATTATCAAATAATATTTTTTATTCACATTAAAATTTCTCTATCCTCTTTATCTCTCATTTGAAATCATATCCATAGTTATAAATAACTTTTAAATGCTTAATTTTCTTTCGGATGAATTCCAATGAAATTTAATGTAATTTATTGAATTTAACCTTAAATTTTCTTATCTAATTTTAAATCTTGATCAATTCGAATTCCCTTTGCAATTACTAATAGTCAAAGTCTGCATGCTGAAGCATAACAAATAATAAAAAGTTCATAAAAAATTATAGAAATAATTTAAAGACTATATTAACTTTCCAAGAACTAATAGTTAGATTCTGTATCTTGAAGCACAACAAATAATAAAAAATTATGAAAAAACTTATAGAAATAATTTAAAATAAAATAACAAACAACAATCAACAATAGACCCGAAATCAAAAAAATTATTAGGTTTGCGGACAGTTGCTATTTAGTTTTCTAATTTTAATAAGAAATTATTTTTTTATATTGTAATAGGTCTCTCATTTTAATAATTTATTATTTTTTTATAAGTTAATGATAAAAAAAATTGATAATAAATTTATTTTAATTTTATAATTTAATGATAAATATGAGATTTTGTTTTAATATTGTAATAGATTTCTTATTTTAATTTTATAATTTAATAATAAAAATTAATTATAGAATAGGTGCCACAAATATTTTTTTTAATTTTAATGGAAGATTATAATATATTTTCTTATTATAATAGGTTCTTATTTCAATAGTTTATCATTTTAATTTTATAATTTAAAATAATAAATTATAATTATAATTAATTAAATTAATATGTTTTCTTATTTTAAGAGAAGATTATGTTTTTATATTGTAATAAATTTCTTATTTTAATTTTACAATTAAATAATAAAAAATTATTTTTAATGGTATTTTAATTTTATAATTTAATAAATATGAGATTCTATTTTTATATTATAGTAGGTTTCTTATTCTAAAAATTTATTATTTTAACTTTATAAATTAATAAAAAATAATTATATAGATTATGTGCCACATATATTTTTATTTTAATTAGAGATTATAATATGTTTTCTTATTGTAATAGGTTAAGTATTTTAATAGCTTATCATTTTAATTTTAAAAAATAATAAATTACAATATTAACTATTTAAAGTAATAGATTTCTTATTTTATTAGGAGATTAAATTTTTATATTGTAATAGATTTCTCATTTTAATATTTTATTAATTTAATTTTATAATTTAATAATAAAAAATAATTTTAGGAATATTTAATTTTGTAACTTAATTAAAAAATAATAATTGTAGAGATTAGATATCACATGGCACGGTAAGAAGGTTTTATAATGGTTAACATATACACACACATATTTATATTTATATATCTGAATTATCTGTGATATTATTCAAAAAATTATCGGATAATATAATTTATTTTCTTATTATAATATAGTTCTTATAAAATTATAATATAAATTTTTATTGTAATATATTTTTTTAATTTAATATATTTATTAATTTAATTTTATAATTTAATAGTATTTCTTATTTTTAATATGATAGTATAATGTGTTTCCTTATTACATTAGAATTTTTATAAAATTATAATATATATTTTTATTGTAATAAGTTTTTATTTAATAGATTTATTAATTTAATTTTATAATTTAACAGTGAGTCATCATGTGACACGATTGAGAGACTTAATATATATATATTTAATTTTGTAATTTAATTTAAAATAATAATTATAGAGATTAGATTTCACATGGCGCAATGAGAAGGTTTTATAATGGTTAACATATATACACACTCACATATATTTATATTTATATATCCGAATTATCTGTGATATTATTTAAAAAATTATTGAATAATATACTATGTTTTTGTATTATAATAAGGTTTTTATTTTTTTGATTTATTAATTTAATTATAAAAATTATCTTGAGCGAGCACCGAAAACCCCTCGTCAAATCATCTCTTTTAAGTTTAAGCGAAACAAGTAAAATTCCCGATTATTCTAAGATCTTATAAAAAATAAATTTCCTAAATTTAAACTGATTATCTCAATATGAAAACATAATCAGTAATCTAACCTATCAATACAGTGTCTCGCTACTCATCGATACAATACTCATTTATTGTGAATATCTAAAGGAAAAACATGTACACGTGGTCCGACCAATATGAATTATTTCGTGTCTTATCATGTTATGTCAGCCTAGCCCTACAAACCAACGAGCCACCAATTAATTAGAGTAAGGGCCAAGGTATCCTTTTTCAAAATAAAAATAAAAATAAAAATAAAAATAAAAATAATAACTATATTATATAAAAAAAAAAATCAAAATGATTAACATTATATATGTTCGCACAGTTTTTTATTGATACGCGTGTAAGGTTCCAAACCTCTTGAGACAAAGTCCCAGAAAGAGGTGTTTAATTCCAAAAAATGTCTTCAAGGGGCGTAAGTACACAGATTACAGCACTAAATATTACAGAACTAAGAAACATATTAGATTTAAACTACTTGCTCATTTTGAGTCTTTTTTCTCCTTTTTTCTTGTCTCTTTTCCTACGCCTGAGCCTTTTATATTGTAAAGTCTCGTTGATCGCTCAAGCGGTTTCGCTTTCTTCGGCCCATTAAACCCCCACTTCTCCTACCCGCGCGTATCTGCTAGATCATGCGTGCAACTGCTGGGTCATGCGTGCAACTGCTGGGTCGTGTGCTCTGATAACCGCTAGCTCGTGGGGATTGCTGCCAGACTGTGCAGTAACCGTTAGGTTGTTGGCCTAATCGTAACTGCAAGACACATTCACATATTCGTTATTCTTTCATCGTTATTCCCTTATTGGGAGATTCTTTCTTCGTCCATCACGATTCTTTACACATTGGTCGAATCGTCATGGGTAGTATCATCATGAGTCTATTCCTTTTTCATTCTTCGTCCCGAATAACGCCATGCCTCTTTGTCCTTTAGTAATTATTTTCCTGTTAACAATTGCCCCCCAAATACGCCTTGATCGAATTGAACGATGAGATTGAGGTAGTATTTAGAGCTGGGGCCGCATTACTGACCGCCTTAATGGTTTGGTTTGTTGACCGTTCGCTTTCATTTCTTGCCGCCATTTGTGCGTCTCGAGACCTGTTGTTTACATTCCCTATGCGAATCCATTGTTTCCCTAATTAATGTGTGACTTCTCCCATCATGTCTTATTTGGAAGCCATCATTGCGCTAATTAATGTGTCGTTTTTCCGTCACATCTCCCTCGTGGCGTGTGATACTGTCTCATCATTTTCCCGCTCTTTTGTTTGCCTCGAATTGGATCGCGCCACATGTCCTAGGGTGAATTTTTATTCTGACTATATAAACCCAAACCCTCTCTTTTTACTGTTTTACTCTCTCACTTGTTTCACTGCTTCCTCATCTCTGTAAATCCTTCAATTTATTTGCTATGGCGTCTTCTTCTTCTGTTCCAAAAAAGAATAATGCCTCGACCTTCAAAGATTAGCAGGCCGTCTTGGATGACCTTTCGGTTGGCGTCTTTGGGATCCACTCTCTTGGCGAAATCCACGAAATGTGCTCCCTTGGACCAATTTTTGTTGATGACAAAGTCATTGCCACAGCCTCATTGGCCCAGCTATTTCCTTCTATTTCTAACATGCCCCTTTCAGAGCCTCTGAATATTTCTTCCCTGAATCAGTCTAACTCCATTCGTACCTGGCCCAAATTCGATTCTTCATTCGAGACCTGGTTTCATCGCTTGAGGTTGTGCGCAGATACCCGCATTTTCTTCGAAGACACTGGTATACTCTCTCTCATAGAACTTTCCCTTGTATTGCCTTCTTTTGACCGAAACCTCTTCCCTATATCACTGCTTTTTTTGGTATTTTGATTATAATGTCTTTCTTTTTCCTTCTGGTCCTTTGACCATCACATTACGTGATATTGGTGTCTTGATTGGGTTGGCTCCTTTGGGCGCGACTATCTCCGCCCGTACCAAATTTTGTTTTCCTCCTCTCCAAATGGACACTTCGTCTTTCTCCTCTCATTCCGCCTTCTTTTGTTCATTCTCTGAGTCGACTGGTCCGGTCACGGTATTGGAGCATACCGCTTTCATTCATTATTGGCTTTGCAAATATATCATTTGCGTGCCTAATCAGAAACCCGTGGCGGGTTATCTCCCCGTCTCTTCAGACATTGCCAATGGCCGTCCTATGGATCTATCTTCTTTCCTTTTAGCTGTCTTTTATCGGGGACTGACCGTTCTTCAAAAACAGCTACGGTCCGGCTCCTCGCCCATTGTTTCGGACTCTCTTTGGCTCGTCCAACTGTGCCTCAGGGCCTATTTCCCTGTTTTTGGCTCTATTGAGTCAAATTGTTCCTTTTTCGGAGACATCTTCTCTTCTTGCACCAATTTATCCCATTGTGGTCGCCAAAACTATTCGCACAATTTTTTTATTGATACGCGTGTAAGATTCCAAACCTCCTGAGACAAAGTCCCAGAAATGAGTGTTTTATTCCAAGAAAATACCTTCAAGAGGCGCAAGCACACATATTATAGCCCTAAAGATTACAAAGCTAAGAAACACATTAAATTTAAACTATTTGCTCATTTTGAGTCTTTTTTCTCCTTTTTTTTCTTTTCTCTTTTCCTACGCCTCACCCCTTTATAGTGTAAAGTCCCGCTAATCGTTCAAACGGTTTCGTTTTCTTCGGCCCATTAAACCTCAACTTCGTCCTTTAGTAATTATTTTCTTGTTAACAATATCATAATCATATATGTTTTCAATATATTTAATATATTGAAAATCTAAGTATTAATCTTAATTAGGACTTACTTTAACATAACAAAACACTTTTTACTATTAAAATCTCAAAACTGATAAGCAAATAAATTCACGACATAGGTACATTTTACAGTACTGCATGGGCCAGGCCATCAAAAATTATAAGAAATTAAATTAATACTAAATTAGAAAAAGTACAATATCTGACCGTTGAGACCCGCCGTTGGTTTCTTTTGAATTTCTTGATGCTCTTTGTTTTTTTTTCCTCCAAATTTCATTGGACCCCACAATCGGTTCTATTTCTCACAAATTTACAATTATATCCAAACAAAACCTCGGTAGTCGCCAGTTACGGCTAATCAGCAGAAACAAAAAAAAAAAGTGTCTTGCCCCTTGAAGCCACAGTGCTTTGACACTGTGAAATTTTTTGCAGATGAAATCACAGCCGTCCATCTTCTGATCACCTTTTAAAGTGATTTATGGGGATTATAATAACTCTCTCTCTTAATATTTTCTTGCACCCTTTGCCCCACTTTCTTTTATTGTTTCTTGTTTGTTGTTCAAAATCTTTATCTAAGTAAAGCTTTGATACCAATTTCACATTCATAAATCAAAAGTTCTATATTTCTTTCTTTCTTCATTGTTATGGTCTTTTGAGATTCTTTTTGAGTGTGTTATTGAAGTTTTGAGTTCAATGGCTGTTCATATTCTTCTTCTGCTTTTAGCTGTTTCAGTTGCTACAGCCGATGAAGGTGAAATTTTCTTTCCTTATCTGCCAAAATTTATTCTTCTTTTAGCTTGCAAGCTTTCCTTTATGTGTTTGTGAGTACTGAGTTCTATGTAAATGCTGACTTCTTGTGGTGGGTAATTAATATTTTTCCATTTGTTCTTTTGGAGCTTCAACTTTGCAACAACTCTAAATTTGTCTACATGCATTTCCTTGAAGCAGTTATTTGTTGTATGTATCATTCCTGAAAAAAAATTGGAGGCTTTCTTGTTTTCTAGCAATAATTCATTATTTGTAGTATATTTACATGATCTATAAATAAATGAACACAAATTTTAGAGTCTTTTTTTTTTCGCGTATTGTCTTCATTCGCTTGTGAAATTTCGTAGGTTGGATATTAATTGTTAAATAAAGAACAGTGATGGGAGTTGTGTGCATATAAAATTTCCCAGGAAACAATCTGATTTTTTTTTTTTTTTTTTTGTGTTTTCTGAAAATCTAGGAATATTTGCTACACAGTGTTTTTACATATGATTTGTATTTAGTATAGTTATTAGATGACAATTTATATATAATTGAATCTCGACCCTTCGTTATTATAAAAAAAAAACTTAGCACAAGTGGATCCAAATTCTTGTATATGACTTCAGGGTGTTTTCTTATCTGTTTCTTTTTTCGAATATCAATAGAAAAAATGCAAAAGAGGGAAATGGGGCCATGGGCATTGTATTCCAGCTCATAGGCCATTGAATTTTTCCCAATTTTTCTATTTTGAGGCTAGTACTCTTTGTCTTGGTAGTGCAAATGGTTATTATTATTGCATTCCAGCTCATATGCTATTGGATTTTAGTACCCAATTTCTCTAAGTTGGGGCTCATGGTCAAAAGGGTTGGAAAATTTAGGCACTTTTGCTTGGGAACTAAAACTTGATGAAGCTATGGGAACATATATATACTCTTTTCTAAGCTTGTTACTTTACTGAAAATTCAATTGTAGTGCAAGTTTCTAGACTTTGTTATCTCAGCCGAATTCCTGGATTATGTTGTTGGTTTAGTTAGTTGACGAAACTACAAAAATTAATGTTAATATTGATATATGGACTATGCATGCAACTGAAAACACAAATTGTAGTCAACAATAAGTTTGTAATATTTCCAAACCAAAAGTAGGAGTAAAATATCAGGAGTCATAGGAATTCTATGGAAGTGAGATTCATTGCATTTTTTCATTGTGTACACGAAATTTGGTTTAACTTTTTGGTCACTAGAATTAATTTTTGGGGCCTCTTGCATTTATGTGAGGGTTCTGCCACTCAACCACTAGACCTACAATCCTTTTGCAGCATGTCAAATGCATAAATAACATGGCACATCAATATCAAGTATTAATTGGAATAAGAACATATGAATTTTTTTTTTCCGAATTTTTCTATTATTATTATTTTAATTTTCAGATGTATATAGAAACCCTTTCTACTTATAACTGTGCAGGGTATATTTGCGTACCTGTTATATATTTTCCCAGAGATTACACCCCGATCGATGCAGATGCATTTTTTCTCCCCAATGTAAAATTATCAATGTAAAAAGCTTGGATATGTCTTTCCAATTTCATTTAGTGGTAGAAGCGTGACATTGATCTTTTCATTGTGGCTAAAGACCTTGTTGAAATATCAAAATATAGGTGATTTCTGTGTAAAGGAAAATGAATACTATTTATTGTCTTTTGGTTGGATTTGGATGAATCCTAATCCCCAAATAATTTGTGCAATCTACCCAATTGACATTCACATTAGCATCTGTCCTTTCCAGATGCTTGCAAAATCAGCCTTATGCACTGATGTGTTAGAAATACAATAAATGTTATTTCTTCCTTGCAGATGCATTCGTCGGAGTGAATATTGGAACAGACCTCTCAGACATGCCACATCCCACTCAAGTAGTAGCCCTACTAAAAGCCCAGCAAATCCGACATGTCCGGCTATATGATGCTGATCGTGGCATGCTAGTTGCACTAGCAAACACAGGAATTAAGGTTGCTGTCTCTGTCCCGAATGAACAACTTCTTGGAATTGGCCAGTCAAATTCCACTGCAGCTAATTGGGTCTCCCGCAATGTTGTAGCACATTATCCAGCCACCAACATCACAACAATATGTGTAGGTTCTGAGGTTCTAACCACTCTCCCAAATGCAGCACCAGTCCTCGTCAATGCCATCAAGTACATTCACTCAGCACTTGTTGCATCCAATTTAGACCGCCAAATAAAAGTTTCAACACCCCTTTCTTCCTCTTTAATCCTTGATTCTTTCCCACCATCCCAAGCCTTCTTTAATCGCTCATGGAATCCAGTTTTGGTCCCTATGCTCAATTTCCTGCAGTCCACGGGGTCCTATCTCATGCTTAATATATACCCATACTATGATTATATGCAATCAAACGGCGTAATTCCATTAGACTATGCACTATTTAAGCCTCTGCCTCCAAACAAAGAAGCTGTTGATTCTAACACACTAGTCCACTATTCCAACGTCTTTGATGCTATGGTGGATGCAGCATACTTTGCCATGGCATTTCTGAACTACACGAATATTCCAGTCATGGTGACCGAATCAGGCTGGCCATCAAAGGGTGATTCTAATGAGCCTGATGCAACTCTAGACAATGCCAACACTTACAACAGCAATTTGATAAGGCATGTGCTGAACCAAACTGGAACTCCCAAACACCCTGGCGTTGGTGTTAGTACTTACATTTACGAGCTCTATAATGAGGATTCTAAACAAGGGCCACTCTCTGAGAAGAATTGGGGACTATTTGATGCAAGTGGAGATCCTGTTTATATATTACATTTGACAGGATCAGGATCAGTGTTAGCAAATGATACTACAAATCAAACTTATTGTACTGCTAGGGATGGCGCTGATCCGAAGATGCTGCAAGCTGCTCTAGATTGGGCTTGTGGACCAGGAAAGGTTGATTGCTCAGCTTTGTTGCAGGGACAACCATGCTATGAACCCGACAATGTGATTGCACATGCAACTTATGCTTTCGATACTTACTACCATCAAATGCGAAAGGATCCTGAAGCTTGTGACTTCAATGGGGTGGCTGCAGTCACCACCTCAGATCCAAGTAAGAACGAAAATCTCAATGCATATATGAAACATCTAAACTTGGAGTCACGTGACATAAAATTTTTCACTTACTCAATTTGGTTTCACTGATAATGCAGGTCATGGTTCTTGTATATTTCCGGGAAGGTAAACATACTTAACAACAAACCATTTGCTAGTCTTCAAACTTACTTTGATATCCTTAAATCGATTTTTTCATGCAGTCTTGGCAAGAATGGCACCATGGTGAACATCACAGCACCATCAATGAATTCGACAACTTCAGATTCTTCTGCCTACAAGATTTATGGCATCGGTTCTTTAACGAGCATTTTAACAGTAATCAAACTTCTAGTATGGAGTGTGTGTTTTCTCTAGCTAGAATGTTCATGTTCTGTTTTGAACATTTTTACCACTCATTTGAAATTTTCAAGAACCAGTTGGTGGTTTGAAGGAGTGGGAGTTTTTGCCATCCCTCAAAGGTGTTGCTCCATTCAATTTTGTACAAAAGAAGCTTAAGGGCATTCATATGCTAGGCTTCCATTAATTTATTGCTTCTTTTTTTTTTTTTGGCCTAACCAACCATTGCTAGCTCTCATACTCTGTGCTACGGCTGACTAATTCTCACTTGTGAACCTTTGGAGCCAACCATTATATTGGTACTAGTTATGTCTTGATTTTATTTTTCATTTGTGAAATGTCAAAAATAGTTACATTATCATTTCCGATGAAGACGCATTATTTAGAATACACAGGGTACCAAAATTCAGGATAATATTAGGAGTAAAACACTGTTTTAATATTAGGAGTAAAACGTTAGGTGTTAGTCCGGTGGCAATCCATAATCTATGGCGCTGTTTAGGTGAGATTTTGACTAGGGATGATGAGATATCCAATTATTCATGTTTATTGGATTTGGATAATATACATCTAATATTTATTGGATATAGAGATGAATAATTTTTAAATATTAAATTGGATATTGGATAAACAATTATCCGTAGGTGTCAGCACTCTGTCGGCTTGGTTCTGAGACCCGACCTTGCTCTGGTCCAGGACCTAGGTCGGACTCTGTGTCGAGACCCGGGCTGGAGGCCAAACTTGGTGTCGGGACCCGGTCCCAATGCTAGGAGTCAGGTCGGGCTCAGTGCCGAAGGCTAGGCGGGGCTCTCTTTCGAGACCTGAGCTGGGCTCGGTGTCGAGACTCGGACCAGGTTAGGGTATCGGGAGCCAGGCCATGCTCTGTGCCAGGACCTGAGTCCGACTCTTTATTAGGGCCTAGCGGGCCTCAAGTCGGGCTCGGTGTCGGGACCAAGGCCTGGCTCAGGACTCGAGTCTGACTCGAGACTCAGGCACTGGTGTCAGGAGTCGGGCCCGACTCAGTATCGGCACCGAGGTTGGGTTGGGGACCCTAGCCAACATTGATTAATTTAATTAGAAAATAATCAGTTATCAGTTAAAATATTTTTATTGAATTATTTAACGTTAATATAATTAATATGTAATTCAATTATAATATTTTCTATTCAAGTAAATGACAAAATTTGCATATCCATATCCACGTGGATAAAATCCATATCCAATATTTAAAAAGTGGATATATATATATATATATATATATGAATTCAATAATTTATCCATCTTAGATATATATAGATTTGGACATGGATATCAATTATCCATATCTAATTGGATAATTATCATCGCTAATTGTGACAATTCCTCGACCGACAGAGAATTCAAAATTATGGTTTTAGGTCAATTTGAGGATTTTTCGAATTTGAAAAAATTGGATAAATTGATCATAAGGGTTTTTTTGGCTAAAAAAAAAAAAATTAAGGTGCATGTAAAATTGATTTAAAAAAATTATGTGATAAGAGAGTTGATTTTGTAAAATTAGGATTATGATTGGAGTAAAAATAGGCGTTGACAAGTTAGGAATTCTAATTTCGACAACAATCAACATATGCCTTTTGATATGCACTGATTGTTCATAATCAGATATTACCAACTGTTGCAGTTGTTTGGGTTTTTAAGGGGGAATATTGGTAACGCAGCGGAATAGTGGAAAATCAAAATTTTCCGATTTCAAAATTTTTCTCGGATCAATTAAATAAACTTATTTATTTAATTGCTCAATTATCAAATTCTGAAAAATTACACAAGAGATTAAACTTGATAATTACCGAATTGTCCCAAAATTTTGTTAATTGATCATTTTAGTCCAAAAGTTATCAAATACAATTTTGGATGATTCTAAATCATTTCTAAAATATTTTTCAATACATCTAATGCATCAAAATCAGATTTCACACAAATCCCCAATTTTTAGTCTAATGTCGTGAGCCACCCAAAATTTTCAATTAATTGCAATTTGGTCCCTGTAGTTCAAAACATGTCAAGATCAAATCCAATCAACCCAAAAATTTACATGCATCATATTCATACCATAATACATCACATATATGAAAAGCCCCAAATTTGAAGTGGGTTATGAACCCTAATTTTTCAATTTCATCAAATTGTCCAATTTCACCAAATTTACAAAATCCAACACTTAATCCATTCAATACTTTACCAATCTAGCCTCACCACTTTGAAACAACTCTAGAACAATTCTAGGTCACCAAGGAGTGGCTTACCAACTCTAGAATGGCAACTTGATTTTCTAAAAATCAAAAGTAAAGCTTTGAAACCATTTCAAGCTTACTTACATGCATCAAACTTTCATTCAAGTTCACAACCATATAAACACAAACTATAAGAGTAGAGATAACATCAAAGCATCACAAAATGAAGCTAAGCATGTTAGAAACATATTTCATGTTGAAGACATTAAAGAAAGACTTACAAAAATAAGCTTTTTCAAGCCTTTTCCCTTTAGCCTTCAAACTTTGCTCTCAACTCTCTTTTATGTTTTTTTTTTTTTTGTTTCAAATGAACTTGTTAAACCCTAAAAGTGAAACGAAACAATATATACTCCCCAAAATTTTCCTTGGCCGAAATTTAGGGTGTTTATAAAATATCTAGATATTTTTTTTTGTTTCAATTAAAGTTAGCTTATCAACTTGCATCCATTATCATTACAACTTTAATGAATAATCAACAAGTCAACAAAAGCAACTCAAAGATATTTTCATTTTTCAAACAATTTAAACAAATATCTTAAGAAGTCAAAATCAATTTGACAACCATTTCCTTTAATGTATAAGTCAACAATCGCAACTTATAATCATTTCCTAACTTTATCATTTGGTGAGATATTTATATTTTAATTATATTAATCATTTAACAATTAAATAATTGAATAATTAATTAAATACAAATATCTCAAATATATGTATTATATTTACTTTAAATATCTCAAATACATATATTAATGATATATGTCAAATACCTTTATTTTACAATTAATTAATGTGTATTTAATAATATCGTATATTAAATACAAATACACATTAATTAGGAAATGACGGTTCGACCCATTCGCATGTATTTTTCGTTTAACGTTTAAACGATTTATAAATAATCATCATTATTTATAAAAGTTGTCATAGTGCTCTACGAGTATATTTCATTAGTGAGACTCTCTAGATTCAGGTATATCCGTCACAAAATCCAATTTCGTGTCCATAATTTACCAATCCGTAAATTATGACGACCACAGATAAACTAGTTGAATCATACAGGTCGAGGTCATTGCATACGTATAATCCCCCCATCACAGGTATCCGGATAATCCCAGAGATATAGATGTAAACGTCAAATCTCTATAAGTATTATCATGTCGACGTATCTATTAGCAATCTATAAATAACATTCGGAACTGATTTCCGAAGTATACTATGGCCATAGATTTAACTGATTGCTAATCACATATGGACTACTTATACTCTGTACACAAAGCTGACAGATCTTATCTTGACACACACATGATATTCTGAGGATCGGTCCACACCCAACGAACAGGCGGAGGTCTGATCTAAATAGATCGGTGACGTGACTGCCATCTAAGTGTGGAGGATATCTCATACATCCACAATGGTATCTCAAGTCGAAGGACCATTATGCTACTCAACCCGAGAAGATTCTTATTGACGTTGATGTACCATCCATTAAGAATCTTCGGTGAGTCGTTCAGTGTTTATCCACTATAAACACCTACACGTCTATACGAGTCTCCCCAGACTCATGGTTCATTGGGATAAACTATCGGACCAAGTCTCGATATACGACATGTACTGGTCTCAACGGATTTGACTAACCGACCCGTGTTAGTGAATCTTGACCAGGAACTATATTTGATAATATACATTTAGCAGTGACACTTCCCAATGTCAATTACAAACTACCTTTGTAACTGTGTACTGCATTATATATTATTGAGTCTTTGTCTAATATATACATATCACTAAACCATATTTAGTTTCAATCTAATCGTAATCAGATCGAATATGTATATAAAAACAAGAGGTGCAACCATACATAAGTAATATTATGGAAAAATTGGATGTTCGTATTCATGAATCAGACATAAATACGGTCCGATTGGCGCTTTGAGCACAACCCCAACAGCAGTTGCACCACTCACGTACCGATTGAAACAATTGATTGCCTCAAATTTATGTTTTTTTTATGAAAAATACCGTTTAGAACTATCGTTTTACTAGAAATTAATATAATCAGACACCGTCTAGTATAAACAGCATCTAAAAGGCTGCCTAAACCATTATTTGGATTTGGATAATATCCATACAATATTTATTGGATATAGAGATAAATAATTTTTTAAATGTTTAATTGGATATTGGATGGACAATTATCCATATGAGTCGACACTTTACCAATTGGATATTTGATGGATAGTTATCCATATGTGTCAGCACTTAACTGGGCTCGGTTCCGAGACTCGAGGCAGACTTTGTATGGAGACCCGGGCCGGAGGCCGGGACTCGGCCCCAATGCAGGGAGTCACAAAAATAAACAAGATTGAAGATTTGAAAAAGAATATCGGGGCAACTCCCACCGCACATTTAGGACACCGAGCATATTTTTGTAAGAATCAGACAGAAGAAGTGGCAACCAGATGAACCAAAATGTCATCAACTCTAACAACATCGGGGGACCTGGGGGTCCATCAAATTTCATAATCGATCGAGGCATTAAGGAAACTTGAAGGTCCATAAACTTAAATCAAGGGATCGAGGCATCTCACAACCGATCGAGGCATCAGGGGACTTGAGGATCCATAAACTCAAGGTGAGATCGAGGCATCAATGGACTTGGGGGGTCTATCAATTGAAAGTCAGTGATCTAGGTATCTTACAATTGATCGAGGCATCGGGGGATCCGAGGGTCCATCAACAATTAACATATCAAAACGCCACCAATACCATAAGCATATGGAAGAAAAGCCCATCAGACGGATCAAAATACCATAAGCATATGGAATAAAAGGCCATCAGACGTATTAAAACGTCACCAATACCAGAATCAGATGGAAGAAACGTCAACAAAGAATCATGTCAATAAATTACAGCCTAAATAAAATTAAAGCTGAATTAGTGTCCAACAAGCTTATAGGGCAATGAATCTAATGTATTGCACTTGACGAAAATGAAACAAGAAGCAAGGGCAGTTAATACCTTTTTGAAGGGAAATAATGTAGCCAGAAAGATGCACTAAGATTATATTTCCTTACTTCTTTATGGTCATCATCCAATCACAACCATTCAGTTGTATATTAACATATAAAACAAACAAACAAACACAACAATAAACAAATTCAGCTGTCACATAATCAAACAAACAGACACAACAACAACAAAAAACAAATTTAACCGGTATCAATAACACATACGAGCTTAAACCCGGATTGTAAAATCTTATACTGTCAAATGTATGCATGATTAAACCTTTCATTTCATAGTTTTATCTCTGTCTTCCATCTGCTTCCTAGATATAAAAATAGTACTAATTAACACTGGCAAAGAAGTATGACTACCATTACAGGTTAATTCATCAATTATGCTAAACTCAGTGAGCATCACTTAAAATTGACCAAATTTTCTTTCATGTTTCTTCAATAGCTTAAGCCCATGTTTTGATAAACTTTTGGAAAATTCTAAAATCTTGTTGATTCTTAATTAGGTGTAAGCTTATATAGACAAAAGAAATGATAGAATGAACTAAAGTATTAGCATTAATCTACACCTTAGCACCAACATAAATTAATCTTCATTGCACGTAATTCTTTGTGAAAGAATCACACACGGAGAGAAGCATTTCAAAGGTGAAATCTTTGTGTTATTGTATATGAGGATATGTAGGCAGCGTTGGGAGCTATAGGTATTGCATTTTTGTATGGCCCGAAAATGACTCTCATAATAGGGACACCGCATGAAGGTATAGGAAGGTTGTAAGATCTAAATGTTGAAGAAGAACTATCTACATCCGGACGGATATAAACCATCACATCTGGCCAGATATAACCATCACATTCGGACGAACATGACCTAAGTCAGGTCGGATATGTGTCGCATTTTCAGTTTTGTAGAAGGATTCGGTCTCTCTATCATTCTTAGCCAACTTCCATAAACTCAAATTCTTTCCTTCACATCCAGTTTCCCTAATTAATTTTTTTTTCCTTATTACCATCTTCCATAATTATTATTTCTTTATTAAAGAGATTATTCATTTCTTCAAATAAAAAACTTATTGCTATAAAAATGGATGAATTTCACACCAACATGGAGGAATTTTGAGACATATGATTGATCTTTCACCAAAAATCAGAGAAATACACACACACACATAGCAGCCAGACAGAAGCTCTAAAACTCCCTAAATCCTTCTCCAATAAACAAATCTAACAATCAACTAAAACTCACAGACGTGTTCTCGGAGCCGAATTACACATAAGGTAAGACCTGAGAGCCCTTAAACTTTGATTCCGCAACTACTGTTTTGACACAATATCTCTGGCCGAACATCTTAATGTCCGGCCGAACACGCATCTGTCATAAATTAATTCCGGCCGTATAAACTGGCAAAATCTGGCAACGTCTTGATTCCATATGGTATATAAGATGGAAACTTATACGTAAATTTCATTGCCGATTCCGAATGGTCGGTATTATGGTTTGCACTTGGGATACAACTCCACGTACCACTTGAAAACGGATGTGTGCGTCCCTTTTTCTTATTGCTTTATCAATACTGATTATTTCATGTTGTCATTATAATCTCTTTATTATGGTGTAATGCACAACCTAAACATATTACTGGTTTTAAGCATGTCACATCTCGGTTATTTGTTACATGCATGATTCTGTGTTTCTGTCTTTTACAGCATATCCGACTAGACTTCTATCCAGTCCGGCTAGACATATAATTTAATGATTTATATTCGGCCGACGGTGGCCATATTCGGCCAGGCTTCCACGAAGGCCAGTTTGAATTTTGTTTTTGATTATTATGATTGCAATGTGTGATATATAAATTGTCATCGAATGTACTACATTATAAAACATGTGGATCCTCTTTTAAGCGTGTATATTATATTGGTATTAATAAGGGACTATTCCGAACTCAAACAAGTTTAAGGTCGGACCTTGCGAGGGGTGTAGTGCGGCCTTAAATCATTACCAATGTCTGATACTAGGTGCCGACTCCTTTTTTTCTCCGATTAGTTCCCAATGAATTAATTCATACTCTCTACAAACTGCGAGCTCACGAGTGTCCTGGTCGCCGACGTCATAAACATAACGGTAAACTCCGCTTCACTCCTACATGAGCATATTAACCTCCCCATCTGCGACTTTTTCTTAAGATTTTCACACCAATGTCTTTTGCTAAATATAAATTAAATAAAAACAAAAACTCACTCAGTGAGTCATTCGTTCCCAGCCGGCTTCGACTCAACAACTAATAACAGATGATTTATGGTATCAAACTTGAAAGAGAGAATTTTGAGAGGGATTTATGAGGGGGCCTAACAATTTCTTGATCTGAGGAAATCGACGGCCGGGAGTGGTTCATTAGATGATGATCCAACGGTTCTTCATATTTTGTCATGATGGGTTTAAGTGGATTGATGATGTGGCACTTGTTTATTATTATTATAATTTTTTTGTGGTTTTGAAATTACAGGATTATCCTTTGAATGGAGAGCTTTTCATTAGTGTTTTTTTTCCTCGGGGTTTATCTGTTTAAGTCCCCTGTTGACACGTAATTAAATTTAAAGTGAAAGAAAAAAAGATTATGGTGCAAATTTAAAAAGCGAATTTCCGTTGCCGGGAATCGAACCCGGGTCTTTCGGGTGAGAGCCGAATATCCTAACCGACTAGACTACAACGGATTTGCTGTTATCATTGTTGTCTTTAAAGTATTACTCTCTTATGTGAATGGTGGTTTCTGAAGGCCATTAGCCAATCGAATTTTCTTCAAATGTTGTTCAACCTAACGAAAAGTAGCCCTGTTGTTTGAGTTCTAAGCTGTGTATATATTATACTTACATTAATAATACTTTGTTTTTAATGTAATTTAATCGTCATTTTCATTTTCATTTTCTGGGATTTTTTTGGTTCTATGGAGATTTGAATTTTATAGTAACATTCTATATATAACAAGTTATTCATAAGATGTGTCTCTTTAGGTTTTATGCTCGCTCTTTCCGTGGAGATTTAATAATGCATCAGTGTCAGAAGTTTTAAGGCTTCCTGATCATATTCAGCCCAGTATAGCAAAGCTTCCTTTTGCATTGCTGCCTTCTCCTCTTGAAGCCCCGTTATCAAAGCCATTGTTCTTGTAATTCTCTGATCGGAAAAATTTATTCTCTATTATCACCTGAATAGAATTTACAAGCATTACAAAAATTTGTATAAAAAACCTACCTAATAAGTTCGAGGTCAATCCAAATGGAATAGAATTAATAAAATAATAATTCTAGTGAAAATAAAAAGAGTAAATTGTTTGAAATGAATGATAATTTTAAAATAAACTGCAACAATAAAATAAAATGTTGTGATTAGAGAATCCACTTTTAATATTTCAAATTTAGAGAAATCTTACTTTTTATAATATATAAATTGTCATTACTACCCAATTAATTTATTTCAGGAATTAATTATGACAAAACATATAAAATCAGCCATAAAAGCGGTGATAACATTTGTCTATAACAAGTCCAGTTAGGTACTTAGTTATGCCAAATAAATAGAACCAGTCATATAGGCGATAACAAAATTTGTCAATAATTAATCCATATTTAGATTAAATATTAATCTTTAGATTACAAATCATATATTATAATATAAGTGAGATTAATCTATATTCTCATATTAAAAGCTTCACTTTTTACCCCCAACATGATGAAATTAGCTACTCATGAATTTTATTACTGAAAGGAAAAAAAATTATAAGAAATCTTAAAAAATAAAACACACAAGAGTTATAACTCTACAAATTTTCAGAGAATATTGATTTTCTAAGTTGCTGAGCACCTCTATTTATAGTAGAGGGTTCAGCACCCCTCACCCTTCATGTATCATGTAATTTGTAAATTTTAAATTGTATAATTTGTGGGAAATGACATTTCATCGAAAGGTGGATGTCATTTCCCACCTATATATAATTTTTTTTTCTTGTTTTTATCTTTAATAATTACATATAACATACTTTGGAGTTGACATCAATTTTTGCATTGAAAATTTCAGAATTAGAAAATCTTATAAACAGAAAAATTGTTGATATTTGAGACTTCTTTCATCTGGAACTGTAATCGTTTCAATCTGATATCGGAGTAAGAAGTTATGGCCAAAATACGAAAATTGCGCAAAATTAGAATTTTTGAAATTGTACACTATTAGAACGCCCTTTTAAGTTTCTGGCCTCCAAAATCTAAATGTCGCATCCATTTTTCTAGTTATGTATCCAAAGTATTATTTCACCTACATAAGAAATAAACATCACAATAAAATATATAAAATATAAATTTAATTATTATTTCACAAATGTGCTAAATTAAGGGGATTAATGAAATTATAAGTGTAAAATGATTAATTTCTCTTTTATTAAATGTATATTTTTTAATGTTCATCACGGGCTCGAGATCGAGTTATTACAGTCTAGAGGTATTCAAGTCGGTGAAATTGTCACCATATGTCTTATACCATCATTGTAAGTTTTCTCTATTATAGTGGAATCAGGTGGTAGCCTATACCCGAAGTGGTTTTTTTTACTCTTGAGAGATTTCCACTTCGTCAACAAAATTTCTTGTGTTGTTTCTTGTTACTGCTTTCATATATTGCTCTACTTTATATCTGCTTAGACGTAATAGTGCTTGTTGATTCAAATCATAGTTGCTCTAACTTTGACCTGTTTTAGGAAAAGTAGTTGATTGATTAATTCTGTAGGGGTTTTAGGGGGGTATCCGGTAAAGCAGCGGAAGCGGTGAAAAATCAAATTTTCTGATTTCAAAAATTTTTCTCGGATTAATTAAATAAACATATTTATTTAATTATCCAATAATCAAATTATGAAATAAAATTCAAATGAATCATATTCAAGTGAATTTACCAAATTGCCCTTACACTTGGTATTTAGTCCATTTTTATCCGAAATTGATCTAATCAATTTTGAATGATTCTAAATCATTTCTAAGATGAACTTAGCATGTTCAAAACATCAAAACACCAAAAGCAACACAAATGCCCAAAATTGGACCCATGGCCGAATGCACTCCAATGGTGCCATTTTGTGCACTTTTGTCATTTCATGCATCAAAACACATCAAGATGTAATCCAATGAACATGAAACTTTATATGCATCATATACACATCCAATTGCACAACATATATGAAAAACCCCAAATTTGGAATTGGTCATGAACCCTAATTTTTCAATTTCTTCAAATTGGACAAATTAGACCAAATTGGTTAAATCCAATACTTCAATCATGTTTCTTCCATCCAATCAAAATCTCAACACAATGAAACAACTCAAGATCAAATCTAGGTCATCTAAGAGTGGGTCAAAAACTCTAGCTTAGCAACAAGGTTTCCAAAACCATAAAAGAACACTTATTACTACAATAGCCATAAGCTTCATTCATCATACATGCTCTACACTTTCACCAAAACTTCCATAATAAAAAACACAAAGAATAAAGAAAGAAATAACCTAAGAACATCATATGTTAAAGCCTAGATCCTAATGAATATTTTCCTTTCTAATAATAAGTTGGAGAAACTTACTAAAATCCAAGCTTTCTTTGGTTTCTTCTTTCTTTCTCACAAGTTTTCTTTGGTTTCCATTAATGGAGTTTTCTTTTAAAGTGTATTAGGTTAAGAAGAATGAAATGAAAAAACAATATATACTTGTATCATAATGGCCTTGGCCGAAATTCACTAAAGGAAATACAAGTTTTGTAATTTCAATTTCATTTCACTTTACATTTAGTCAACTTGCATAAATATCCTAATAACACTTTATTAGATATTTAATTAAGTCAACAAAGGCACCACCAAAATATAACTCTTATATTTTAAGGTCATGGCCGAAATTATGAAGAAAAAATAAAGAAAAATGATATTTCAATTTTAAACATTTTAAACAAATATCAAAGAAGTCAAATCCAATTTGACTACCATTTCCTTTACTTTAAAGTCAACATTAAACACTTATAATCATTTCCTAACTTTATCATTTGGTGATATATTTATATTTTAATTATATTAATCATTTAACAATTAAATAATTAAATAATTAATTAAATACAAATATATCAAATATATGTATTATATTTACCTTAAATATCTCAAATACGCATATTAATGATATATGTCAAATACCTTTATTTGACTATTTATTAATGTTTATTTAATAATATCATATATTAAATACAAATACACATTAATTAGGAAATGACGGTTCGGCCCGTTCGCATGTATTTTTCGTTTAACGATTAAACGATTTATAAATAATCATCATTATTTATAAATGTTGCTCTAGTGCTCTACGAGTATGTTTCATTATTGAGACTCTCTAGATTCAGGTATATCCGTCACGGAATCCAATTTCATGTCCATAATCTATCCACCCATAGATTATGACGATCACGGATAAACTAGCTGAATCATACAGGTCGAGATCATTCCATACGTATAATCCCTCCATCACAGGTATCCAGATAATCCTAGAGATATAGATGTAAACGTCAAATCTCTATTGGTATTATCTCGTCGACGTATCTATTAGCAATCTTTAAATAACACTCGGAACTTACTTCCGATGTATACTGTGGCCACAGATTTAATAGACTGCTAATTATATATGACTACCTATGCTCTGTACACAGAACTGACAGATCCTATCTTGACACACACAGGATATCCTGAGGATCGGTCCACACCCAACGAACAGGCGGAGGTCTGATCTAAATAGATCGGTGACGTGACTGCCATCTAAGTGTGGAGGATGTCTCATACATCCACAGTGGTGTCTCAAGTCGAAGGACCACTATGCTACTCAACCCGAGAAGATTCTTATTGACGTTGGTTTACCATCCATTAAGAATCTTCGGTGAGCCGTTCAGTGTTTATACACTATAACACCTACACGTCTATACGAGTCTCTCCAGACTCATGGTTCATTGGGATAAACCATCGGACCAAGTATCGATATGCGACATTTACTGGTCTCAACGAATTTGACTAACAGACCCGTGTTAGCAAATCTTGACCAGGAACTATGTTTGATAATATACATATAGCAGTGACACTTCCCAATGTCAATTACAAACTAACTTTGTAACTGTGTACTGCATTATATATTATCGGGCCTTTGTCTAATATATACATATCACTAAACCACATTTAGTTTCAATCTAATCGTAATCAGATCGAATACGTATATAAAACAAGAGGTGCAACCATAAATAAGTAATATTATGGAATAAGGGGATGTTCGTATTCATGAGTCAGACATAAATACGGTCCGGATTGGCGCTCTGAGCACCAACCCCAACAATTTCTCCCACTTGCTCTAGTGCCAATCCACGGTATCATATACACATCTCAATGTGTATAATATACTCATGGCTCTCAAAAGCTCACCCAGTACTTAAGAGGTAGGCAACAAAAAGCAGGTCCGCTTATGACATATTGAGTTTGTCAAACAAACTCCATCGTTTCCCATAGTTAGCATCATTCATATTTTGTAGAATCTAAATTATACATTAATATGACACTGATGCTACATCAGTATTATGCTACAGTTACTAAGTTGTCCAAGTATTTAGGGATCAAATCCAAAATACTATGAGGACAACCGCAAGCACAACACCAATTTAAAACTTCTAATTTATAAGGTCACTATGCAACTTCATAAGTCAATACTTCATAAGTTGCATCTAATTCTACTCAGTTAGTAGAATCCTTCGTGACACTCCCACTGCATCTTTTGTGACTCTTTATGACGTAGACTGTCTAACGTCATAATTAGTCTCAAAACTAATATGACTCTAATTGTTGCAGACTGTATTCTCCATGAATTAGAAACTCGTTCTTAATATCTCAAAGATCACAAAGAACGTGTTTCAAGATCTATCCTATGGTCTATAAGATATCAAAATAACTCGTAACAATTACGATTAAATCAATATCTTTAATCACACATTATAAAGTATTTATTATGTCATCATCAAATGATACATAAGATTGATTAGACATTCTAATCAATATCTCTTTCGAAAAAGGAATCATCATTTACGAAAGATGAATACTTTATATAAAACACACAATAACTGTCCAACATTTATACTAACTGTCATACAGATAGCCTAGTTATGTCCTTTATTAGATCATATCTAATGTACGAATAATGGGAGTATCTCACAAGTCTCTTGTTTTTATATCTTATATAAAACTTTATATCGTATATAACAGAGACTACTCCCACTGGTTTCACGGAGTAAATAAGACTTAGGTAAACCTTTTTACCTCACAAACATCTCATTATTACTATAATAATGATAATGTTGTTAGGATATATAACACTAGAAAGTAATTTATACGCTCCCACTAACCATTTTATCACATATGTATTCTATATACTTTGACAAGATCAGACAATCTGACGATATAAAAATAGAGAACGCATATTTCTGGAAGACTTATCCGAGTCTACAATAGGCTCTGTAAGCTAGCACAAAACTGCGATCTCAACAGAACACAAACTCTAGGGCCATTCCAGAATGAACTCTTCAAACAAAGAAATCACAACTGATCTCTTATCTGAATAAGTCATTCAAAAAAATGCCATTTTGCATTCTTTAGTTAAAATGTACAGTTTCATATTAACATTAACCAATATATCTCTAATTGTTCATTTAGTGTGACTAGAGATAAGTTTTCTCAGAATCTACAATA
Source organism: Zanthoxylum bungeanum (assembly GCA_019454045.1). Lineage (NCBI taxonomy): Eukaryota > Viridiplantae > Streptophyta > Magnoliopsida > Sapindales > Rutaceae > Zanthoxylum > Zanthoxylum bungeanum. The sequence goes on along the minus strand of SKCR01007945.1, from coordinate 454 downwards.
GATTGCTGAGTATAACTTTTCTCACTGTCATATTGTAAAAGTCAAACCTTTAATAAGCTCACAATGCTTTCGCTGCGCAAACAATTAGCACATTTTATGAACTAATTCATAATGAAAGCTTAATCAAGTTCAAAACTTGATCGTAGTAAGCTATGAACAATCTTAGATATATGGTTCAATGGTGAACTTCCAGAATCGATATCAAATATCGCTTCCATTATAAGTCATAGGATAATTTTTCTTCAATAAGAAAACAACAGAACCATTAAGTATCAAATACTCGTACATGATTCTGATATCCTATTAGACTTATGTAGAAGATGTATAAGGGTTGTTTCATCTTATTAATTACGTGGTTCCATTTATAATTTATCATTCTCACATTTGACTTCAATAAGTCAAGTCTTTTTCTACAATAATTACATCAGATGTTACACACCAAGTAATAAAACAA
>SKCR01007944.1:0-24259 GCA_019454045.1 Zanthoxylum bungeanum | reverse complement strand
ACGCACCTTCTTGTTGAATGCTCGTGCCAATCTCTTCTAGTAAACTGCATATGATGTTAAGAACTTCATCCTCTTCTCATCCAATAAAGCTAACTGTTCAAATCTCTGTGAGGTCCCATTCATGTTCAGGAACTCTATTTTACTAATACGCGCATAGACTGTATCTCAACTTCCACTGGCAGTACTGCTTCCATTCCGTAGACCAAAGAGTAGGGTGTGCGCCTCGTCGCCGTCTCACAGAAGTTTCTGTACCCCACAGGGCGTACGGCAAGCTTATCGGCCCAATCTTTGTAGTTCTCCATCATTTTGGCTAACCTCTTCTTATTGTCTTATTAGCTACCTCGACTGCCCATTTGCTTGTGGCCGGTAAGGTGACGACTTTTTTGGTAATCTAATAACCATGTCCCAAGATCAAAACAAGCAAAATATATATAAGAATGAACTACATTGAAGTAATGGCGGAAACAATACTCACAAAAACGGAATGTGGATTGCAATGGATGAAACAAATGTTCTCCTTTGTGCAGTGGAGGGGATTCGGCCAAGCAGAAAAGAGAAGCTCCAAGCTTTAATTGATCCTTCCAAGCTCTAAGATGAGTTCCCATAACACCTTGTATGATCCCTTGATGGTGCTAGCCAAAGATGGTTTTTTATGTTCCAAACAAACACAAATTTTCAAGCGTTTGCAACAAAAACCTGAAAATGGAGAGCTGTGAAAAACTGTGACAGTTTCGGTAATTTGAGAGGGAGGAGGATATGATTTTTGTTACAAAAAATCAATTTATTTATGTCATAATTATATTAAATAATAATATACTTATGACACAACCATGCAAAGACTTAGAGTGTCTAACACTCAATTTCCATGCAATACCCTTGAGTGCTTTGTACACTATCTTCATGCAATTCATCTTGATTAAATAATGCAAATAATGACAAGTGTCATGTGGGCCCACACGTTCCAAATGAAAGTGGGCCCACGTGCACTCACGCGTTCGGGTTCGATATTTCCGAAATACCGAGCTTACGTCGCGACGTTAATTAAATCGAATTTAAATAAATAATTGCGCCTAGCGAAATTATTATTTACGTCGCTAACGAATTAATTCTAAATTAACTCGTTTGCCCGAATTAAAATCTAATTTCAATTCGCGTCGAATCGAATTCCGATTATTATATCGAATATAATAATTTTTACGATTAATTCTAAATTAATCGTTCTCTCTCTTTATTTAGTACTTTATCCAAGATAAAGCTCTCCTTAATTAATCCAAGATTAATCGTGTTGAATCATACGTCATGGTGAATCTTCGGGAAGCGACCCAAGAGACCTCTAGATATGTTGGCAGTAAATCCGGTTGTCGAACTATTCGAACACGTACGTACCTAGTACTACGTTTTTACCGATTACAAGACAAGGTTAGCTTCTAGCAAAACGCCATGCCTACCCACCCAATTCTCTAGAAATATTCTTACTGAATATTAGATCTATAACAGCGTAGTATACCGTAGTATAGTGTATATCGAACCAGTATCAGATGATCACATGTAAGGCCTGGGGCTGGATATGTGTCTGCCCCGTACGATACACATATCGGACATCAAGCAACCAGTCTCTTTGAATCGGATAATCCTGACCTAGTCATATTATCCCGATGGTTGCAACCATTATAGAGTACTCGTTCTGTATCCCTCGCGATCATCATCTCCATATGTCTGAAGTGATACTTCCATCTTGACATCACACCCAGTACACTACGATTCTCGATAAACCCAGAAGAGGTATACACAAGAACTCGTTTTAAAGCCCTGGACCACCAACCTAAATTTTACCGATTGTCGTAAGTATTAGCGATGCAAATCTCAGGTTAAGATCATATGCACCTACCCTGAAGCGGACTCCCATTGACACGCAGACATACTACCAATGGGACTCCGCGGTCGGTCTATCCAGGCGAAGCTGTTTTCCGTACCATCGGTAAAAACAACCTCCTACCTACCTAAGCACGTTGCATAAGTATCAATACTTAAATATATGAGAACTATGCCGTTGTACCCTTAACATGCACAAGTGCAGTACTAGTCTATTCCGCATTATCGATGTCCAATCTCGATAATACTACGACTAGGGATATTTAATGATTAAACCTTTATGGATTGATACTGTCTCATATCATCACAATCCTGAACTAATCATAGGGACTTTTACCATTTATATATCAAAGTAAATAAATTACAAAACGGTAAAAGGCAATTTCATTACTACATAGTTAATTTTGCTACAATAATACAATATCATTTACAAAATAGTGACGCTATGGGTCATTACTGTCTAAACAATCTCCCACTTGGCCTATAGCCAGTCACTCAAGCATCTAATACCTGAACTATGTACATGTCGCTCAAACTTTCCCGAGGAATAGCCCTTCGTCAGCGGATCTGCAATATTATCCTCTGATGCGATCTTCTCGATCTTCACATCGCCACGATGTATGATCTCTCGAATCAGATGGAATCGTCGAAGAACATGTTTGATCGTTGATGAGACCTTGGTTCCTTAGCCTGTGCTATAGCCCCGCTATTGTCACAATACAATGGAATGGGCTCAGCTGCTAACGGAACTACTCCTAATCCAATTAGGAATTTTCGGACCAAACTGCCTCTTTTGCTGCTTCAGCTGCTGCAATATACTCCGCTTCAGTTACTGAATCGGGCAACAGTATCTTGCTTGGAAGATTTCCAGCTCACTGCTCCGTTATTCAAGCAAAATATGTACCCTGTTTGCGACTTGAAGTCGTCTCTGTCGGTTTGGAAACTTGCATCGGTATATCCAGATACCTCAAGTTCTCCATCTCCATAGATTAAGAAAACATCCTTAGTTCTTTTAAGATACCTAAGGATATTCTTAACCGCCATCCAGTGATCCTGTCCTGGATCGGCCTGATATCGACTAGCACATGCTCAAAGCATAGGAACACATCAGGTCGGACATATCATGGCATACATGATCGATCCGACTGCCGAGTGCGAAGGAGTCCGACTCATGTTGTCTCTCTCATCTTGTGTTTTAGGACACATGTCCCTAGATAAAAAGACGCCATGTGATGTTGGCAACAGTCCCTTCTTGGACTGATCCATGTTGAATTCTTCAACACTTATCAATATATGTACTCTGGGAGAGTCCAAGTAGCTTCTAGATCTATCCCGGTAGATCTTTATTCCTAGAATAAAAGCTGCTTCTCCCAGATCTTTCATGGAGAATTTCAATGAAAGCCAAGCTGTCACCGACGTTAACATGGGAATGTCATTGCCTATAAGCAATACATCGTCGACATAAAGGACAATAAAAGTCAGTGCTCCCATAACCTTCTTATATACACAAGGATCATCTACGTTTTGAATGAAATCATATTCTTTTATGACCTCATCAAAACGTTGGTTCCATGACCTCGATGCTTGCTTCAGTCCATAAATGGACCGATTTAACTTACAAAACCTTGTTTGCAAGTCTGGTGCGATAAAACCGTCAGGTTGTTGCATAAAAACATCCTCCAACAGGTTTCCGTTAAGGAAAGCGTTTTAACGTCCATCTGCCATATTTCGTAATCGTAATATGCAGCTATTGCAAGCATTATCCGAATGGATTTAATCATGGCAACGGGTGAGAAAGTTTCGTCATAATCAACTCCAAGTTGTTGACGATACCCCTTCGCTACGAGCCTAGCTTTGTACGTTTGAACGTTGCCATCCATGTCTGTCTTCTTTTTGAAGACCCATTTGCATCCAATAGGCTTTACGCCTTCTGGTGCATCAACCAGTGTCCAAACTTGGTTGGTATACATGGAATCCATTTCGGCCTTCATGGCTTCTTGCCATAAAGTGGATTCGATACCCTGTATCGCTTCCTCATACGTAGCAGGTTCAGTATCCTCAATAAGATTAATATCTACATGAGGTGAGATCAGGAATCCATACCTCTCAGGTATTACCTGACTCTCTCCGACCTACGTAGTCCTTGTGTAACTGAGATTGTGGTTCAGTCTCATCCTGGATGGACTGTTCATGTTCCGTTCTTGATTCATTGCCAGGAACAGTATCACTACGACTTTCATCGAGTTCTACTTCCTCCCACTTAACACTGCATTTAGGAATTCCTTCTCAAGGAAACCGCATGTAGAGCAACAAATACTTTGTTCTCTTTGGGTTATAGAAGTAATATCCTTTGGTTTCCTTAGGATATCCAACAAATAGGCATTTATCTGATTTGGGTTCAAGTTTGGTACCTTCCAACGTTTGACGTATGCCCAGCAACCCCAAATCTTCAGGAATGAGAAACCTGGTTTCTTTCCTGTCCATATCTTATACGGTGTCTGTTCAACAGACTTTGACGGAACCCTATTCAAATAAGGATTGCACTTTCTAATGCATGTCCCCAGAAGGATATAGGCAGCTCAGTACGACACTCATCATCGACCTTACAATATCAAGCAAGGTACGGTTTCTCCGTTCAGACACACCATTTAATTGTGGTGTTCCAGGAGGAGTCCATTGTGAAAGAATACCATATTCTTTCAAGTAATCTTGAAACTCATTATTAAGTATTCGCCACCACGGTCCGACCGTAATGTTTTAATACTCTTGCCTGTTTGTTTTTCAACTTCGTGTCGAAACTCTTTGAATTTCTCAAAAGTTTCCGACTTGTGCATCATTAGATACACATAACCATAACGTGATGCATCATCCGTAAAGGTTACGAAGTATCGATATCCACCTCTAGCTGGCTAGACATGGGCCACAAACGTCACTATGAACGAGGGCTAACAGTTCAGTGGCACGTTCACCTTTACCACTAAAAGGTGATTTAGGCATTTGGCCTAATAAACAAGATTCGCAGACGTCATATGAATTTGGATCAAATCCGTCAAAAGTACCCACTCTTCGAAAGTGTGGATATGCGAGTCTTGTTGATGGTCCCAGACGACAATGCCACAAATAAGTTTCTTCTTTGGATTACTCATTTTGAGCCTTTTGTTTGTTATTTTACATTTTGGAGATTCATTTATATTCAAAATATAAAGACCATTATTTGCATCAGCACTGCAAATTTCTGCATCATTCATATATAAATAACACCTGGTGTTTTTAAATACAAAAGTGTACCCTGTTTGGGTTAACAAAGATACAGAAATAATATTCCTAGTTAAACTAGGAACAAAATAACAGTCATTTAGTTTAAGTACATGCCCCGAGGGCAGTTCCAAAACAAAAGTGCCTACGGCCAAAACAGCAACAGAAGTTCCATTTCCAACTCGTAGATCTACCTCCCCCGAAGCCAGTCTCCTGCTATCATGCAGATCCTGCACATCAGTACAAATATGAGAACCACAGCCAGAATCAAAAATCCAATTTTTATTAAGACTGGAAGTAGTCATATTTATCTCAATAACAAACATACCTGAGGCTGGAGCCTTGCCCGCCTGTATGTCCTCCTTATGTCCCTTGTTCATGCGGCAGTCATCACGCTCCAGTGACCTCTCTTGCCGCATTTCAGGCAAACATCTTGAGACTTGTCCCTTGGCTTCCCGAAGCCTTGTTGACTTGGCCTTGCCTTTGTTTCTATGCTTTTTCTTCTTAACACCCCCAGTTGCCTTGAGCCCAGCTTTCGGCGTTGAGATGTTGATGGCAAAGTGCGCCTCGCGCTTGTTGCCTTTCAGAAGCTCTTTTCTGACTCCTTGAGAATCGACAATAACTCTCCAAGGTATCATCCGAATTCATCAATTTGTAGTTGATGACAATCTGTTTCCAAGTATCGGGTAGTGACTGTAAAATTACATCTATAGCCAGCTCAGCCTCTAAGACTATACCCATATTAACCAATTCATCAAGATCGGCTATCATTTGAGTCCCTGGACCTCAACAGAACTACCATCAGTCATACGGGAGCGAAATATTTTCTTCACTAACTCGTACCTTGCCATCCGCTTATTAGTGCGGTGAAGATCTTGCAATCTTGCCATCATATTATAGGATCCAAGTCCCTATTCTGGCGGCGAAAGTGTTGAGTCATTGAAGCAAGCATGATAGACTGAGCCGTGTCACTATCATCACTGTGAGTTTCCATAACTCCAGCTCAAGTGGCTCAGTGGGCTTAGGCCCGAGAGGTCTTTGTATCGTATACAGTTCCTCTCCGCCCCAAGGACTATCCTTAGGTTCATTTCCCAGTCGGCGAAGTTGGTGCCTTGAACATATTATCACCCATGATTATGTCACGGACACATTTCCCTTGTTTGCCATCTTAACTACGATAATCTAATTATCTAGTTAACGATATGTGGGTACAGTCTAACTGTTACATAAAAAAAATAACATTTTATTAGTCCAACTAATTGTAAAAAATTGACGAAATAAATTTTGTAAGCGTGTAAAGCTAAGTATCTGAATGAAATTGCAAATTCAATATTAGCCTCCCACTATTTTCTACAAGTCTCTAACCCTCTGTTGAGTACTCGGGAAATCCAATTTCCTAGTGGGCTAGGATCCCGTTAAATAACACACAACCTTGACTTTGGCCAACAAGTTGTATGATATTTAACTAGGTAGATCTCGAAAGATCAATTGGATCCCATCCAATTCTAGATCCGGTAGGTGGACATCCAAGTCCGAAACATATATATCTAATACATATGTCAATGTATCCAATACATTTTCCTAACCATTTCCTCTGAATCAACTAAGCCTTGGCTTTGGCACAACAAACCTAATGATTCCAGTTAAGCGGGACCCATTGACAAGGAAAGTTTCGTAATCAATGTCGATGGACAAGAAGTGATCTTGACTTTGGCCAACAAATCACAACTTGGACAGGACACCGATGTGGAACAAAACTCTCATGATTCAAACACATCCTCAATTGACAAAGGTCTTGACTTTGGCCAACAAACCAATGCCAATTCGGATCTTGAGAAAGAATCATTCAACGGAAGGAAAATCGCTTAATATTGTTTGAGGGATTTTCGCGTAATGGCAACCAATTAATTTATCTTTGTTAGGTCTCATCAACATACACCCTTAAGCATGCTTCTAAAACATCATAAGCGCGTAAAGTAAAGTAATAGTGATATGCGGATGGATATATAAACAACTTGTTCCTAGAACAAAACCACTCCCTTTCCTCTCCCCGCTAGCACTATTCTACTTCTACCCAATTACATAATACAATAAGAGAAACCTCATTTACATTGAGGGGAATTAGGTGAGAAGAAGAGAATACAAAGAGATAAAGAGATAGGCTGGACTCGCAGGTCCAATTTATAATTCAAAATTACAATAATTTCTAAAATTACCCTTCCCTTCTAATATCCATCCGATATTCACTATTCATACAACACATCCACATTCATTCATTCATAGCATGTTATACAACCAATCAAATCCATTTAATTAGTCTTTAATTAGGTGACAATACAATGTTCAAACAATTGTTTGCATTTGCGCGAGTCCAACTCGTTTGTGAATAAATACTTATAGTATGAATTCACGAATATATCGAACTACTCGTTAAATCCAATTCAAGTCGTATTCAATACTAATTCATTTATTTAATTCTAAATTAAATATTTACACTTTTATTGTGCTTTTATAACTTAGATTCCAAATCTAGTACTATGGGTCTCAAAGCCCAACTAACAATCTAATGTTTGTTTAATTAAAGTAACTCCGATGGGCTTTCTAGTGATTTCATTAGGCTTGGGCCTTGGTCATGTGGGTCAAACCCAATTTCCAAGCCCAATAAGGAATCACCCTCATTTGCCATAAAATCACTATCAAGCCCATAAGGCCCAATTAAACATAAAAGCCCATTTATTACATTTGGACTTAAATGGTGTGATTAAGGCCCATTTGGATCCAATCCAAATGGTCCAAATCTACTTGGCCCAACCAAGCCCATTTATGACCAAATATAATAGTTTTAGGCCCAATTCAATTTAGCCCCCAATTAACTAAATTTTAAAATTCCAAATTTTATAACTTAATTAATTAAAGTGTATTTTCATGATTAATCCTTTAAATCAATATTCCCAAATATCAAATAATCTTAATTAATCCATATTTTTAATCTTAATACATGTCCAAACATTATTTAAATCAAAAAATCAAGTCCCTAATCATCATCAAGCATTCGGCCAAGGTGATTAATATGGTTCCGATTTCGTTTTCAATCAAATCAAGTTACAAATGATCATCTCCATATTATTTCAAGTCATCCAATGTCTTAAAATTAAAAAATCATCTAGTCCACATGGCTTGCAGTATTCGGCCAAGCTCATTGGGGTTGGAAAAATTAATCCAATTTATTTTCCATGAAAGTGATGATGTAATCCATTTAACATAATCTAAGCATAATTTAATCAATCAAGCAAAACTCATCAAATCATGCTTCAAACAATTTTCCCCAAATAACATCCTAATATATTTGCATGCATTTTTAGGCTCAATGATACCAATGTTGGTAATCTAATAACCATGTCCCAAGATCAAAAACAAGCAAAATATATATAAGAATGAATCTTACATTGAAGTAATGGCGCGGAAACAATACTCAACAAAAACGGAATGTGGATGCAATGGATGAAAACAAATGTTGCTCCTTTGTGCAGTGGAGGATTCGGCCAAGCAGAAAAGAGAAGCTCCAAGCTTTTAATTGATCCTTCCAAGCTCTAGATGAGTTTCCCATAACACCTTGTATGATCCCTTGATGGTGCTAGCCAAAGATATGTTTTTATGTTCCAAACAACACAAATTCTTCAAGCTTTGCACAAAAACCTGAAAATGGAGAGCTGTGAAACTGTGACAGGTTCGGGTAATTTAGAGGGAGGAGAGATATGATTTTTGTTACAAAAATCAATTTATATTTATGTCATAATTATATTAAATAATAATATAACTTATGACACAAACCATGCAAAGACTTAGAGTGTCTAACACTCAATTTCCATGCAATACCCTTGAGTGCTTTGTACACTATCTTCATGCAATTCATCTTGATTAAATAATGCAAATAATGACAAGTGTCATGTGGGCCCCACACGTTTCCAAATGAAAGTGGGCCCACGTGCACTCACGCGTTCGGGTTCGATATTCCGAAATACCGAGATTACGTCGCGACGTTAATTAAATCGAATTTAAATAAATAATGCGCCTAGCGAACATTATTTTTACGTCGCTAACGAATTAATTCTAAATTAACTTGTTTGCCCGAATTAAAATCTAATTTCAATTTCGCGTCGAAATCGAATTCCGATTATTATATCGAATATAATAATTTCGATTAATTCTAAATTAATCGTTCTCTCTCTTTTATTTAGTACTTTATCAAGATAAAGTCTCTCCTTAATTAATCCAAGATTAATCGTTTGAATCATACGTCATTGGTGAATCTTCGGGAAGCGACCCAAGAGACCTCTAGATATGTTGGCAGTAAATCCGGTTGTCGAACTATTCGAACACGTACTACCTAGTATACACGTTTTACCGATTTACAAGACAAGGTTAGCTTCTAGCAAAACGCATGCCTGCCCCAATTCTCTAGAATATTCTTACTGAAATATTAGATCTATAAACAGGCGAGTAGATATACCGTAGTATAGTGTATATCGAACCAGTATCGGATGATCACATGTAAGGCCTGGGGCTGGATATGTGTCTGCCCCGTACGATACACATATCGGACATCAAGCAACCAGTCTCTTTGAATCGGATAATCCTGACCTAGTCATATTATCGCGATGGTTGCAACCATTATAGAGTAGTCTCGTTCTGTATCCCTCGCGATCATCATCTCCATATGTCTGAAGTGATACTTCCATCTTGACATCACACACCAGTACACTACGACTATCTCGATAAACCCAGAAAGGTATACAAGAACTCGTTAAAGCCCTGGACCACCAAACCTAAATTTTACCGATTGTCGTAAGTACTAGCGATGCAAATCTCAGGTTAAGATCATATGCACCTACCCTGAAGCGGACTCCCTAGACACGCAGACATACTACCAATGGGACTCCGCGGGGTCTATCCAGAGCGAAGCTGTTTTCCGTACCATCGGTAAAACACAACCTCCTACCTACCGCACTTGCATAAGTATCCAATACTTAAATATATGAGAACTATGCCGTTGTACCCTTACAACATGCACAAGTGCAGTACTAGTCTATTCCGCATTATCGATGTCCAATCTCGATAATACTACGACTAGGGATATTTAATGATTAAACCTTTATGGATTGATACTGTCTCATATCATCACAATCCGGAACTAATCATAGGGACTTTTACCATTATATATCAAAGTAAATAAATTACAAAACGGTAAAAGGCAATTTCATTACTACATAGTTAATTTTGTACAATAATACAATATCATTTACAAAATAGTGACGCTATGGGTCATTACTGTCTAACAGACTTATGGTGTCCTATCCCGTACTTCTGTAGCATTTCCTTTATTTCTCCTTGAAACTGGACTCCATTGTCTATTACTACATGATGCGGCATTCCATATCGACATATGAGATTCTGGGCTATGAACTTTGCCATCGTCTTTGCGGTAACGTTGCGAAATGATTCGGCTTCCACCCATTTCGAGAAGTAGTTTACTGCCACTACTATGAAGCGATCTTTGTTCGATGCGTGTGGTCGAATCTCTCCGATCATGTCAATTCCCCATGTTGAGAAAGGCCATGGCTCTGTAGCCCATGCAACTCTGTGTACGGCAAATGGTTTAAGTTATCGTGCGCTTGACAATTGTGACAATGCTTTACCAGCTTCGCGCAGTCAACTTCCATGGTCGAACAGTAGAAACCTTGTCTGACTATCTTGCGGGACAAGTTCAATCCATTCATGTGCGGTCCACATACTCTGGCGTGTACTTCTTCCATTGCCTTGTGAGCCTCTTTTTTTCTTAAGCACTTCAACTGAATGCCATTCGATTGCCTCTTGTATAGTTCTCCTTTCAAACTCACATACTGAGAAGCCAACTTCTGGATGGCCATCCTGTCTTTTCTACTTGCTTCTTCTGGATTTCTTCGCATTCTAAATACCACTGAATGTCATATTACCAAGGTTTCCCATCATCGACTTCTACTTCCAAGATTCTTTCTATCTCATAAACTAGTTTCCTTGCCGTTGTCAACACCAGAGGTCTCATCACCAACTTCTCCGGATTTTCCCAAGTTGCGGCAAGTGTAGCCAATACGTCTGCCATTTGGTTCTCTTCTCGCGGCAAGCGCTGGAATTTACAATCGGGGGGGCCTGTGCTAGACTCCTGAGGTGGAACAAGTAGGGTTTCAACCGTTCTTCCTTCAATTCCCATTCTCCTTGCAGTTGTCGGACTACTAACATCGAGTCTCCATAGACTTCCACGCTCTTAGCTTTCAAGGCTATCAATGTCGTCAATCCGAAGGCGCATGCTTCATACTCAGCCATATTGTTGGTTACTCCGAATGTCAAACTTTTGGCCATAGGCAGGGTTTCTCCTTCAAGGGTTACTATCACAATTTTGATTCTGGCTCCTTTGCAGTTCACTGCTCCGTCGAAGTACATCTTACATCCTTGGACTGTTATAGCTTGGATTTCCTCGTCTGGGAACTCAAACTTGTATTGATCTCCTTTTATCGGTTGTAATGCCAGGAACTCTGCTACGGCTCGCCCTTTGATTAATTTGGAAGTGAGGTACTCAATATTGAACTATGTCAGCAACACCAACCATCTGCCTAACTTCCCAACTAGCGAAGGCACTGAATGCAGAGACTTCAAAGGATTCTCATTTGCTACCACTTGGATCTTGTAAGATTGGAAGTAATGACGCAACTTTCTGGACGCCCACACTACTGCCAAACAAATCTTCTCTACTTCTTGATAGCCAGCTTCGTACGGAAGCATCTTCTTACTGAGGTAGTAGATTGCATGCTCTACCCCTGTCTCATCTGCTTGTACCATCATTGCCCCCAGTGCTTCGGTTCAATGGCCAAATATAATACTAAAGGTTTGCCCAGTCTTGGAGGTTTCAAAACATGAGGTTTCACCAAATATTCTTTGATCTTGTCGAAGGCTTCTTGGCATTGCTCATTCCATTTCATTAACTGGTCATTTCTTAGCAATTTGAAGATAGGCTCACATACCGATGTCAACTTAGCGATGAACCGACTGATGTACTGAATCTTCCCGAGGAATGCTCTAACTTCTTTCTCTGTCTTCGGTGCAGGCATTTATGTAATCTCCTTGATCTTCTCAGGGTCTACTTCTATTCTTCCCATGGGGATGGGTTTAAAGCCCTTTACCACGATGCTTTCCGCGCCGGTGATGTGTGTTCGGTTGAATGCAAGATACGTTCAATCGGGCATACTAAGTTTGACATTATTGCGTTTAATTCTCTGTATGCATGACTCAATCGAGCGCATGGGCTTAGTAAGTGGAATGAAAGATCCCCTATGGGGAGGGGTTAAAGCCCGTTACCACGATGCTATGCCGTGCCGGTTGATGTGTGTTCGGTTGAATGCAAGATACGTTCAATCGGACACACCAAGTTTGATGTTATCGCTTTTAATTCTTGACATGCATGATTCAATCGAGCGCATGGGCTTAGTAAGTGGAATGAAAGATCCCCTATGGGGAGGGGTTAAAGCCCTTTACCACGATGCTTTGCCGCGCCGGTTGATGTGTGTTCGGTTGCATGTAAGATGTGTTCAATCGGGCATACTTGGTTTGATATGATTGTCTTTATGTTTGCATGCATGATGTGATCGAGCACATGGGCTTAGCAAGTGGAATGAAAGATCCCCTAAGGGGAGGGGTTAAAGCCCTTTACCACGACGTTTTCCCGCGCCTCGCATTGTACTATTCACCATTTATGTATTACGTCCCATTTCATGCATCAGGTCTGTTCTCGTTCGAACACGTTTACGAACGCAACTCGAACGCGCAAGCATTTTGCCTAATCATGCATCAGGTCCCATTTCCGTTCGAACGCATTCACGAACGCCATACGAACGCGAGTATTCTGTTTCATTTCTGTTCGAACGCGTTCATAAACGCCATACGAACTTGAGCATTCTGTTTCATTTCCGTTCGAACGCGTTTACGAATGCTACTCGAACGAGAACCTTCTGTTTACCGTTCGAATGCGTATACGAACGCTGCACGAACGCCCACGGTAAACAGATCCTCTTGCATCGCATTACGACATGTCCATCTTAGCACATAGTTACCCCTTTTTTACGTTATGCATTGGTATTACCTCTCTAGTTGTCTGTTTCTGTTATGCGCTTAAATATCTTTTCTTAATATGCATGCTAGTAAGAATGCTATTTGTTTGCGCTTCTGTGTCCACCAATGCGTTCATTAACTTGTATGCTTGCCGTATGATAATCCTTATGTATGCAAATTGAGACATAGATAACATGCAAATAGGCTGTATGCAAATTCGAATATGTGTTACATATAAATTTAGATGAACTTGTTGATGTATGTATGTGGATTTAGAAGCATGATATTCTTAGAGATAAGTGTTACTTAAGCCTGATTAAATTATTATATAAATCCTTTCATTACAAGTGGCATAAGTAAGGGACCATTCTGAACCCAACGGTTTGAGGTCTTCCCTTGCGAGGGGTGAGTGCGGCCTTAAATCTCATTTTCCCGGTTCACACCGGGTGGCGACTCCATTATTCTCCGGTTTAGTCCCCCGTGACTACTCCATACTCCCGACCGGGCCGCGAGCCCGGGACAGCATGCGTCGCCCAGTTCCTGTGTTCCCACAGATGCACACAACAACTCCCAAATACTTAGATGTGCTTGTGTCTTCTTCAACTGACGCAGCACTACATCTCCCTCAGCATTATCCTCATTCTCCGTCACTTTTCTACCTTCAGCCAACACTTCTTTACCCTTCTCTGTAGTATCACTGTAGAAACGCCCGCTGCGTGTCATTCCTCTCACCTCCTCTTCATCCCTACTGGAGAAGCCTTCCCAGAAATTCTTCCCCTGTTTTGTTTCATCCTCACTATTGCTATCCCAAATCCCTAGGCAAAAGGCTTGGTGGTCAAAGGACTTGAGGACAAGGCTTTCGGGTAGGCCGGAGCTTATCATATAGGTAGGTGGTAGGACATAGTGATAATTTGGTAGGGGGTTTCGGTGTGTGTTGGGCTATTATTTCTCAGGGTCGGGTATTTTATGGGAGTCTATGAGGTCCTGGATGTCATGTCGGAGGTGGGCATAACTATCAGTGTCGTGGCCATTTTACTGCTGGAAGTGACAATAACGGTTAATGTTGAGGTGTGGTGGTGGGGGATTTGGAAGTGGTTTAGCCTCTAAGGGTTTTAGGAGTCCCTCTCTTGCTAACTTCTCAAGCACCTTAGACAAAGGTCTACCCAGGTTGGACAAATGCCGGTTCTTGATGGCAGCAATCGTAGTAGAAACAGGCTTGGCGCCTGATGGTCCCCCGACAGTCCTCCTGTTTAGGCCATAGAACTTCATATTCTCAGCTTCCTCTTCCTCGATATCCATGACAGTCTCCATCAACTGTCGAAAATCCGTAATCATGGAGGTCATCATCCTCAACTTGCCATAGATAGAGGGCTTGGTGCCCTTGATGATCATTTTGATTTGGTCCTTCTACGAGAGCCAAGTCTGTATTTTTAGAAACTGGCTTCTCCAGCAGTCCACATAATCCTTGAAACTCTCATATGGTTTCTGCTTGGTATTCTCCAAGTCCCGAAGCGACAATTCAATCTCCAAGTCCGTGACATATTGTTTCAGAAAGGCTTCTGCCAATTCCCTCCAATCTTTCTTAACCTTCCTTTCAAGGCCATGGTACCACACTCCTAGTGCCCCCTCAAGTGACATCCCAAACATCTTCTGAACCTGGCGCTGCGACAGGCCCACTGAACTCATTACAGAAACTTATTATTTGAGATAGACCCTCGGATCCCCATTCCCATTGAACTTGGCTATGTCAGGCATTTTGAACTGAGTCGGCAGCTGCTCCTCAAAAGTCATCGCCTCATAATCCAACAAATCTGCATGCTTACCCTTCAGCTTGCGGGTAACCAATTCCACCTGATCACGGAGTTCTTGCAATTTGGCCTGAGACCTGGCTATCCTTCCTACGGCATACTCAGCCATATCATCATCAAAGACGAGGACATCATCATTCAACTAGCTTGGAGGGCCCTCACGCCTCTCATTCTCAGAGCCTCCCGCAGCGCGGGGCACAGCCATATTAGTCATAGCAGTGGTCAAAGCTTGCAGTTGCTCGGTAATCTTAGTGAGATTAGCTTCCAGCTGATCCATACGAGATCCTTCATTAACTGATTCACTCATGTTGGCGCGGTGCAAACTTGTCCCAGTTGAAAAGGCCCAACAAGTTTACACTTTTGCGATAACATGGCTAAACGACTTCAAATGATAAGAGGCTTAAACGCAAAATGGCCTATCGACATTTTAGAAGCTTTTGGCCCGATTGCCATAAAGCACGGACTTATCCCAGTTTAAATGGCCCAACAAGCCCATACCTCATGATAAAAAGTCCAACTGAATCCAAATGACGATGGTCCTAAACGCAAGCATAACAGAATAGTTTCTATTGGTCATGTTGGTTTTAGCTAAGGTCCCAAGATCATAAACTAGCATGAAATAAGTGCGAATACAAATCAACGAAGTTGCGAAATACTTACATTGATCGGTTGAGCGACGCGGGAGGCAACAAAACTTCAAGTTCTGCCTCTGGATGCATTCGGCAGTGGGCTGCTATTTGCTCCTCAAAATCGGCCATGGATCAACTTCGTCAAGCTCCAAGCTTCGTGATTTGATTCCCGGCTCATGATTGGACTTCCCTATCACCTTCGCATGTCTCGTAAGTGTGCTAGCACTTGTGATTTTTTGCCACAAAAATCCCACTTGTGCTTCCCCTAGCTCACGGCACTGAACTAGAAAAATGAATAGAGAAATGCCCATTTGGGCGTGACCAAGAGGAGAGAAGAAGTGAAGTGTTTGATTTATTTTTGTGTATCTAATACCAAAAATCAAAAGTCAAATATGTTGGGGTTGGTGCTCAGAGCGCCAATCCGGACCGTATTTATGTCTGATTCATGAATACGAACATCCCCTTATTCCATAATATTACTTATTTATGGTTGCACCTCTTGTTCTTATATACGTATTCGATCTGATTACGATTAGATTGAAACTAAATGTGGTTTAGTGATATGTATATATTAGACAAAGGCCCGATAATATATAATGCAGTACACAGTTACAAAGTTAGTTTGTAATTGACATTAGGAAGTGTCACTGTTATATGAATATTATCAAACATAGTTCCTGGTCAAGATTTGCTAACACGGGTCGGTTAGTCAAATCCGTTGAGACCAGTACATGTCGTATATGGAGACTTGGTCTGATGGTTTATCCCAATGAACCATGAGTCTATGGAGACTCGTATAGACGTGTATGTGTTTAAAGTGGATAAACACTGAACGGCTCACCGAAGATTCTTAATGGATTGTACACCAACGTCAATAAGAATCTTCTCGGGTTGAGTAGCATAGTGGTCCTTCGACTTGAGACACACTGTGTGATGTATGAGACATCATCCACACTTAGATGGCAGTCACGTCACCGATCTATTTAGATCAGACCTCCGCCTGTTTGTTGGGTGTGGATCGATCCTCAGGATATCCTGTGTGTGTCAAGATAGGATCCGTCAGTTCTGTGTACAGAGCATAGGTAGTCCATATATATTTAGCAGTCTATTAAATCTGTGGCCACAGTATACATCGGAAGTAAGTTCCGAGTGTTATTTAGAGATTGCTAATAGATACGTCGACGGGATAATACCTATAGAGATTTGACGTTTACATCTATATCTCTGGGATTATCCGGATACCTGTGATGGAGGGATTATACGTATGCAATGACCTCGACCTGTATGATTCAGCTAGTTTATCCGTGATCGTCATAATCTACGGGTGGATAGATTATGGACATGAAATTGGATTTCGTGACGGATATACCTGAATCTAGAGAGTCTCAATAATGAAACATACTCGTAGAGCACTAGAGCAACATTTATGAATAATGATGATTATTTATAAATCGTTTAATCGTTAAACGAAAAATACATGCGAACGGGACGAATCGTCATTTCCTAATTAATGTGTATTTGTATTTAATATATGATATTATTAAATACACATTAATAAATAGTCAAATAAAGGTATTTGACATTTATCATTAATATATGTATTTGAGATTTAAAGTAAATATAATACATATATTTGATATATTTGTATTTAATTAATTATTTAATTATTTAATTGTTACATGATTAATATAATTAAAATATAAATATATCACCAAATGATAAAGTTAGGAAATGATTATAAGTTGAAATTGTTGACTTATACATTAAAGAAAAGGTTTCAAATTGATTTTGACTTCTTAAGATATTTGTTCAAAATTGTTTGAAAAATAAAATATCTTTTTCCTTTATTTTCTATTAAATTCGGCCATAACACTTAAATATAAGAGTTATATTTTTCTTAGTTGCATTTGTTGACTTAATTAAATATCTAATAAAGTGTTATTTGGATATTTATGCAAGTTGACCAAATGTAAAGTGAAATGAAATTGAAATTGCAAAAACTTGTATTTGGCTAGGTAATTTCGGCCAAGGCAAATGTTGTCTAAGTATATATTTTTTTTCATTTCATTTCATTCTTAACCTAATACACTTTAAAGAAAAACTCCATTAATGGAAGCAAGGAAGCTTGTGAGAAAGAAAGAAAAAATCAAAGAAAGCTTGAATTTTAGTAAGTTTTTCCAACTTGCTATTAGAAAGGAAAATGTTCCTTAGGATCTAGGCTTTAACATATGATGTTCTTAGGTTATTTATTTCTTTATTCCTTGTGTTTTTGTTGATGGAAGTGTTGAGCATGTATGATGAAGGAAGGTTGTGACTATTGTAGTTATAAGCTTTCTTTTCAGGTTTTGGAAACCATGTTGCTAATCTATAGTTGTTGACCCACTCTTAGATGACCTAGATTTGATCTTGAGTTGTTTCATTGTGTTGAGACTTTGATTGGATGGAAGAAACATGATTAAAGTAATTGATTTAACCAATTTGGTCTAATTTGTCCAATTTGAAGAAATTGAAAAATTAGGGTTCATGACCAATTCCAAATTTTGGGGTTTTCATATATGTTGTGTATTTGGATGTGTATATGATGCATATAAAGTTTCATGTTCATTGGATTACATCTTGATGTGTTTTGATGCATAAAATGACAAAGTGCACAAAATGGCACTAATGTAGTGCATTCGGCCTTGATGAAGAAATTTGGGATTTTTGGTGCTTTTGGTGTTTTGATGTTTTGAACATGCTAAGTTCATCTTATAAATGATTTAGAATCATTCAAAATTGATTAGATCAATTTCGGACTAAAATGGACAAAATACCAATACAAGGGTAATTCGGTAAATTCACTTGAATATGATTCATTTGAATTTTATTTCATAATTTGATTATTGGATAATTAAATAAATATGTTTATTTAATTAATCCGAGAAAAAGTTTTGAAATCGGAAGATACGATCTTCCGCCACTTTCGCTGCGTTACCGGATTTAGCCCCTAAAACCCCTACAAAATGGTATCAGAGCGAGTCTAATTCTAGGCCTCCATAAATGATTAGCTTGTTTTATTCAATGTTTAATCATGTTTTCTTGACTTTATACATGCATGTTATAATCTAATTTGATTAGATTTAGGGTGTATGACACTTAATGGAATATCCCCGCTTAATAAGGTTTTAAAGTAGCTAGTATTTGGAATACTTGTTTCTTGGTCCGTCTTGTCAATACGGTTTATAAATATCTTTTCGTTGACTACATCTGAGACCGTGCCTCTGCTGTGAGGGTGTAGCTGATAGAAATTTATTTATGCCGAATGTATATTAGATACTAGATAAATTCAAGCGAAAGCGGAATCCTGAACGTGCCCTAGCTGGCAGGGTTACGCAAGTAACTTGAGTTTATCATTGACAAGTTTAACCTTGGTACGTCTCCTTGTGGGCCTGCCTTCGCAGCGACAACGAGAAACGGCCAGGACCGGAACCTTGGAGTCACTAGTGAGTGATTGACAATTAGTTGTCTACCTGTGAATATACGTCGGCGAGACCGTGCCTCTGTTGTAAGTCGAAATATATTCATGGGGTCCTCTTCCCATTATGGAATTCGATTTAATTATTGAATTCTCGTCTTTCCGTTGGGGATTACGGCATTACGTAAAAATAGTGGGAGGCACTGCTAAGTTTAAAATATTCCATAACTTAGGCAGTGTATGTTATTATGGAAATTGCCGCTTGTTTGTTTCCTTATTCTATAGTAGATAGAATTAAACTTTTATTTACTACACACATACTTTGATATGTTATCTGACTAGACTCTTGGTTGCAGTTATTCTAGAATAGGTTCTAGATACTAATAGACTAGGATATTATTATATTAGTCTAAACCATCGGGAACTGTTGTTCCGATTTTCTTAAAAATAAAGATGGTTAATGACTTAGTTTATAAGTCATGATAGATAATCTAGATAGATATCCCCTTTAGGATATAATACTTTAGAGACAATAGTTTCTTATGCAGTAAGAATTGACTTGAATTAGTTCATGTCTCGAGATTCTTGACTGGCATTTAGAAAGCCCTATTAGGTATTTGTTTATCTAGTAATGACGTTTCTAAGCTTTAATTACCTTTAGAGGTAATGTGTCTGACACAATTTGCTAATCAGTTATTTACAATTGTTGTGAATAGTTGAATGCAAATAGTAAAGCTAAAGAAAGGAGATGCGTATATTTGTGTATAGAAAATATTGATTTTCACAATACTACAACTATAGGTATTGGATACCAGATCTCCTGTCTAGTTATTTGAAATATTGGTTAACGATTGTTTTGATATTTGATATCGGAACTTGCGACTATTGGATAGTCACTTGTTCGTTATAAACAATTGTTACATATTTTATAATAACTAGTAGTGTCATTGACGTAGAGATAAACATTAAGAAAAATTATTCGGTAAAGTAAATAATTTAGAACGGTGCTTTATGGGTTTGATCACTTAAGCATTGGATGCTTGTTCCGTATGGTAAAGGATGGTTTGATACTAGATCACACCACATATCCTTATCCATTTAATGAATATTGTATTCAGGAAGGTGATTAAGATCTCGTTTAACCAATGATTGTCATTGGACCACCAAATTTATTTAAACTGATACATTGGATGTATGTGGTTTAATAAATAATAATTGCTTGAGGTGGTTTTCTTTATTTCGTAACTTAGTTGATGAATTGTCATAACTTGGTTACGAGTTTCTGAAGGAACACATATTGAAAGTCTTGAAAGTATCAAGAACTTCCAACCTGTTCTGATGAAACGTAGATTGAACATTTTTGACTTGTTCAAATATATTCCATCTAAAGGTTTTAGAGAATTCTATCCTCAAAATTCATTACATGTCTTTGAACTGTTCAAAGATATTTGATACGATCAAACGTATGAATTTAAAGCAATTAGTTCTAAGGTTATTCAGTGAATATGATTCATATTCAATATTATTCTTCCACGATTCCATCTTGATAGAATTGAGTAGTGGGAGCAATCGAATCTTATATGATTTGATTCGTTTGATATTGAATGTTACCAAATTAGTTTCAATACTCTTGGGGTTATACTCCAGTAACACTAATTCATCTCTTTAATTAATGTTCCATTATTTTCTATAGTTGCATATATGATATGTATAGGTAGAAAATCCGAATCTTGAAAAGTTTAAGATTTGAATGTTTCTTTTATATAATAGTTATATAATGGAAATTACTTACACCTTGGAGGTATAAGTAAAAGTTTATCGTTTATTCTGTTTAATAGAATATTGTATTCTATTAATAGAATATCTTTCCTACGATCATAAGTAATAAAATTATTTTATTACTTGGTGTGTAACATCTGATGTTAATTATTGTAGAAAAGACTTGACTTATTGAAGTCAAATGTGAGAATGATAAATTATAAATGGAACTACGTAATTAATAAGATGATCTGAATGAATCAGATGAATATCGAAGTATGTACCTGGATCGTTGATGAGACCATTAATTCTTTAGCCTGTGCTGACGCCTAACTCAGCTGCTAACAGAATTATATCTAATCTAATTAGATTTATTGTCGACCCAAATGGCTTCTATTGCCGCCTCAGCTGCAGCAATAACCCGCATTTGTTGTTTATTAGGTAACAGTATCTTGCTTGGAAGATTTCCAGCTCACTGTACCGTTATTCAAACTTTGTAGTACCGTTTGCGACTTATAGTCTTTGTATCGGTTTAGGAAACTTGCTATAGTGATCCCAGTCACTTCAAGTTCTCATACTACATAGATTAAGACAGCATCTTTAGTTCTCTAAGATACTAACAGATGTTCTTAACATCAATCCAGTGACTATCACTTGGATTGGCGTGTTTGTGACTCCATATGCTCAAAGCGTATGAGACACCAGGTCACGTACACTTTTCAATCTACGAGTTCTCGGAGAGTTTTTCACGAAAGCCAAGCTTTCACCGATTGTTTTATGGGAATATCATTTCCAAGAAATGACATATTATCATTATTTTATAGGACAACCACTGTCAGTGCGCTCCCACTAACCCTCTTATATACACAAGAATCATTTTTCGTTTTGAATTAAATCATAAACCATTATGATTACATCAAAACGATAATTCCAAGAACCTATGCTTGCTTCAATCCAAACATGGATCGAATAACCTACAAACCTTGTTTGCTTGTTATAGTAAGACAAAACCGACAGGATGTTGTAAACATCCTCCTAAAGGTTTCCTTTTCAGGAAAGCGATTTTCCCGTTAAGCTGACATATTTCATAAATGAAACATGCAGCATCAGCAAGCATTATCCAAATGGATATACCGTGGCAACAGGTAAAAGGTTGAATAATAATTGACACAATGTTGATAACGATACCTTTCCGCTACAAGCCTAGCTTAGTACGTTGGTATGTTGCCTTCCATGTATGTCTTCCTCGAAGACTTATAAAGTACCAATAGGCACAATGCCTTGCGGTACATCAACTAGTGTCCAAACATAGTTGGACAATTCATCATATATTCATAATTTCATATGCTTATTTAAAAATTAACTGAACTAATTAGAGTACAATTCATCCTATTTACAAAGCGCCATGCCTACCCAATTCTCCAGAAATATCCTTACAGGAATAAAGGATCTACATCAGGCGTAGTATACATAGTATTGCGTTTTTCGATCCAGTATCGGATGATCACGTGCTAGGCATGGGGCTGGAATTATGTCTGCCCCGTACGAAGCACATGTCGGATGTCTGGTAACTAGTCTCTATAATCAGATAAACATGACCTTATCATTTTATCCCGATGACTGAAGTACTTAAGACTACTAGTACCGTATCCTACATGACCATCATCTCCATATGACTGGAGTGACACTTCCGTCTTGACTTCACACCCAACACACTACGATTCTCAATATACCCAGAATAGGCGTACACAGAACCTGTTAAAGCCCTGGACGACCGCAACCAAAGTATATTGATTGTCACAAGTATTAGCGTTGCAAGTTTCAGGTTAAGACCAAATATACCTACCCTGATTTCAGACTTCTATCGACACATAGTCATACTACCAATGGAATTCCGAGGGGTCTATCCAGAGCGAAGCTGTTTTCGTACCATCGGTAAAACATAACCTCCTATTACACTTGCATGAGTATCATATACCCAAATATATGAGAACTATGCCGTTGTGCCCTCACAACGCACACAAGTGTAATACTAGTCTTTTACGCATTTATCGATGTCCAATCTCGACAATGCTCTGACTAGGGATATTTAATGATTTATCCTTCGTGGATTTATACTGTCTCATATCATTCTCAGTCCAGGAACAAATCATAGGGACCTCATATCATTTATATATCTAGGTGATCTAATCACAAATGATAAGAGTGCAATCTCCTTTGTCACATAGTTAATTTGTACAACAACACCATGATCTGTACAAATAGTGACACTATGGGTCATAATTGTCCAACAATCTCCCACTTGGCCTATAGCCAGTCACTTGAGTGTCTTACACCCGAACTATGTATGGTTGGCTCAAACTGCTGAGAAAAGGCTTTCGTTAGCGGATTTGCATGATTATCATCTGATGCGATTTATTCGATCATCACATCGCCATGATGTATGATCCGAACGAATCAGATGAATATCGAAGTATGTACCTGGATCGTTGATGAGACCATTAATTCTTTAGCCTGTGCTGACGCCTAACTCAGGTGCTAACAGAATTATATCTAATCTAATTAGATTTATTGTCGACCCAAATGGCTTCTATTGCCGCATCAGCTGCAGCAATAACCCGCATTTGTTGTTTATTAGGTAACAGTATCTTGCTTGGAAGATTTCCAGCTCACTGTACCTTTATTCAAACTTTGTAGTACCGTTTGCGACTTATAGTCGTTGTATCGGTTTAGGAAACTTGCTACAGTGATCCCAGTCACTTTAAGTTCTCCTACTCCATAGATTAAGACAGCATCCTTAGTTCTCTAAGATACTAACAGATGTTCTTAACATCAATCCAGTGACTATCACTTGGATTGGCCTGTTTGTGACTCCATATGCTCAAAGCGTATGAGACACCAGGTTGACCGGCGTAAACACACACGTATAACGCAAGCGCACGTATCGTTCAAGTAGTATAAAAATATCGATCCCACGAGGACTTAATTCCTACTGTTGTTATTAATTATTGAATCTATTTATTTACAAATATCTAATTAAAGGGAGAATGGAATTGATTGCTTGATTGATTGGATGTAGTTTTGCGCAATAAATAAATAAATATAAAGACAAAAGAAAATACTAAGGAAAATAACAAAAGACACAAAAATCTAGGGTTGTGAATCATTCTAATATCATTTAAAAGATGAAGTGATTATTTTATGTTTGTGTAATAAATTAGTTTACTAACCTGGAACACTAAATTATGCAAAAGCCTCTGTCGATGGTCAGACGCAAATACCCAGTTTAACCCAATTGAACCATATGTCTATGTCAACCAAATTATCTGGATTCATTACGGTTA
>SKCR01007943.1:0-24286 GCA_019454045.1 Zanthoxylum bungeanum | reverse complement strand
CTAATCAAATTAATTAATCTGATAATTTGTGACCATCCAATGTTCAAACAACGATTTGATTTTGTTCGAGTCAAACTCGTTTTGCGAATAAGTACTCAAAGTACGAATTCTCTAATTAAATTAAACTACAACATTAAATCCAATTTAATATATATTTAATACTAACTCATTATTTAATTCTAAATTAAATACTACACTTTATTAATAAACCTTTTCGACTTAAATTCCAAATTTAATCGTTTCGGGTCTCAAAGCCCGATTAACGTCCAACGTCAATTTAATTAAAGTCCAATGGGCTTTTAATTAATTTCTTAAGGCATGGACTTTTGGTTAACTCGGATCAAACCGATAACCAAAATCCAATCCGGGAGTTACCCCATAAGCCCAGAAATCAATTTAGGCCCAATTAAACTTTAAAGGTCCATTAAGTCGCATTTGGGCTTTATGGAAGCGGTTTTGGGCCCAATTGGATCCAACCAATTTTGCCTAAACCCAACTTTGTACAACAAAGCCCAATAAGCCCAATAACAACTCTTAAGCCCAATTTCCAAAATTAGCCCAAATAATTAAATTACAAAAAATCCAATTTAACATTTAATTATCCTAAAGTGTTTAACACAATTAATCACCCAAATTAACATTTCTAAAGCATCAATTTAAACAATTAATCATGCTCATTAACAACAAAACATGTCCAACACATTTCACCAAAAATCAAACCCAATGACATGCTCAAAGTCTCGGCAATATAGGGATTTTCAAAATTGATTCGGTTTCAATCAAATTAAATCCGCAATCAATATTTCCCGATTGTTTCCAACTCATCCAATGATCAACGAAACAAAATTCCAAGACAAAATAGGGCATCAATCCATTCGGCCAACACCAAATATTTGGTGTAGGCATTGCATTTTTACACATTAGCCCAATGATGAGTCTCGTATGGAGTCAACTACTTCTTTAGTCATGAAAGCCGCGGGAAATGGACGTTGGAAGGGTAAAGTTGGAAAATGGAATTTTTGTTGGATTTAACCTCGTTGTTTAGCTTCGGTTGCTTGTTGGACTTCCGCTTCAAAGCTTATCTTAGGCCCAAAACCCCCATAGACCACCTACCAAACCCAAACCAAACCCAAAATACCCAAACCAAACCCAAAATACCCAAGTCAAACCAAGTCAAACCAAAGCCCACGCCCATATAGCCTTATTCACGCCCATGGCTTCCTAGATTAGGGATATGCACATTTATCACATGCTAAAATCAAGTCAAATCCCTTCCTAATTAAAATAAGTCTCATAGATCCCTTTCCTAATCAAAAGCAATCACCATCCTAAATAAGGAGATTCATTCCTTGTGAGATACAAATGAGGAGATGTCACCATCAATGAGAAATCCTTCTCCTATTCAAATTAGGAAAGTCTTCTCTCCTTGCCTATAAAAAGAGGCCTTCACCCCCCATTCAAAAGGTGGCACACATACTTCCCCAAGCACGTCCCAAACACTTTCTCAAGCCTCCTTGCACGTCCAAAAACCTCCTTGAAGCCTCTATTGCCGAATCATTAAACCTAAGCACCCTCCATTGCCGCATCATTCATCCTTCACCAACACCCTTCACGCCTAAGCCCCT
The DNA here is from genome assembly GCA_019454045.1 of Zanthoxylum bungeanum. NCBI lineage: Eukaryota > Viridiplantae > Streptophyta > Magnoliopsida > Sapindales > Rutaceae > Zanthoxylum > Zanthoxylum bungeanum. The sequence goes on along the minus strand of SKCR01007943.1, from coordinate 22,661 downwards.
TTTCACAGCCCTCCATTGCCGAGTTCCAGCCACCATTCACAGCCCTAAAACACCTTAAAATAAGCCTCAAATACAGCCCCAAAGTCGCACAAAATACCCCCCATTCACAGCTCCAATTCAGCGCCCAAAACAGTCCCGAAACACCCCTCACTGCACCTTGAACTGCACAGTTTCGTCCCCTGTTCTGGTCAGTTTTTGTTGCGTCTTTAACCCATAAAACAGTCCTAAAATCACCTAAACACCATCCCAAAAACCTCCATAAAGTTTCCCTAAAAAATCCCCACAAACGCACCTCCCTAAGCCTTCAAAATCACCCAAAACAGTCCGCTAAACCATCAAGACAGTGACCTGAAACGTAGCAGCGAAGCAGCAGCGAAACGGACTTGAAACAGCAGCCCGAACAGCAAAACAGTGAGGAAAGACGTTGAGTTGGTGAACTAAAAGAGTAGCGGATCATTCACCCTTCCAACGGACGTGTAACGCCCTTTCTTAGACGACAAAAGAGGTTAGACCTGAGGGCACATTTCTACTTATCTTCTTTATTGTTGTTTTATTTATTTTGATATATAATGGCATGAGAGTGGTTTGAAGCATGATGTGATTGTTGGGTGAGTGGGATATGTGTTCCCTTTTGTGGTATATCGGATGGAAACCCGGACGTAAATTCCATAGCCGATTCCGAATGGACGGTAGTATGGTCTGCACTCGGGATACAATGCCACGTACCACTTAAGATATACGTATCTCGTCTCATCCAAATTTGTATTTGAGCATGTTATAGTCTTTAGGTTATATGTTTATTATTTAAAGCATGGTTTAATTTAGTTCGTTATTTATTTGTTAAAGCATGTTTAGGTTGTCCATTATGCATGTTCTTAGTTTATGATGCGTTTGGGTAATGATTTATACATGTTGATTTAATGGTTCAATATGCTTGTTGTGTTACATTGCGTGAAAATTATTTGGATGAAAGCATGTTAGATCTAAGTACCCTCGAGCATGAATGATGAATAGATTCGGTTAGTTTATTGCACAAATTATATCATCACGAGTGACATAAGTAAGGGACCATTCCGAACCCAACGGTTTGAGGTCTTCCCTTGCGAGGGGTGAGTGCGGCCTTAAATCTTTGTCCCGGTTCACACCGGGTGGCGACTCCATGTTATTTCGTACTTCCCAACTAGGGCACGAGCCTAGAACAGCGTCGTCAGTTTCTGTTGTCTACAGTATGGCTACTCCACTGGGGATATTTTGAATCGGCCCCGAAATCATGTCTTGTGATGTTTATGATTTGTGCTTTAGTTAATCGTTTCTATAGTGAGTTGAAAGGGGTTAATCAAAGCTTTGTTGGAGCTAGGTGATGGTTGGGTGTCTTCCTTCACTCACTACCTTTTCATAAGGAAAAGCTGTGAAGACACCGAGATAATCATTACTTGTAGCTTGTTGTGACAGACTAGTTTGGAGGACTCGTTGTTTATTCCTGACACCAAGCGATAAGAGCCTAAGGGGCTTGAGTACTTAAGAGAGCCTCGCTCCACCCTCCCTCTGAGGAATCTACAATGGGAAATCCATTCGACAGTTAGTCACACACCGTAACTCGTTGGCACGTACCGTAAGGTATAAAAAGGGTGCACTCATTTGGTCGCTTGAACCCTTGAGTAGGGAGTCCTAGTTGTGGGTAATCCTTCATCAAACGAGAGCCTTTGTCCACACTCCTGTAAACCCACATGTGAACCATAGTTGTATGACCTATAGGGGCCACCTTTTATGCTTTTGATAACCCCATGCATATTATGTCTCATACATCACATGCATCTCATGCATCATGTTAACCCTCGTGTCTTAAAAGCCATCATAGATATCTGTTGGGTTAGAAAAAGAGGGGCTTGTCAAGAAGAGTTTAGCGAACATGGATATCGTGGAAAAGGAAACCGAGGAACAGAAAACTTTACGGCAATGATAGAATGACCATGGTGGGCCCAAAAAGAAAGAAAAAAAACAAAAAAACAAAAAAGAAAAAAAAATTTGTTGTTTGTTTTTAGTCTTTGATAGTTAGACATAAGTCCGATGATGAAATTGATTGCTTTAAGATGAAATCTTAGAAACGATAAACCCTTGATGTGCTTTTATCTGATACTTTGAGTGATTGATCTATGTTAGACTCGTAAGCACCTCACTATAGGTTCTTAGCGGTGAAAACCCGAGTAGTTGGCAAGGTGACTAGTTGAAGAAATTGTAGGTCGGTGAATGACCGTTTGCTTAGACGTCTATCTTGATTTGCTTATGTTATGATGTGTGGTATGGTTGAAAATGAATGAAAAGTCTCTAAAGAAAAGAATTAAACCACCTATAACCAATAAGCGTGAAGCTACCCATGGGCGAGTATTAGGACCACCATGAGGAGAAATGCTACCTTAAAGGGTAGGTGTGTTGAAAAAAAAAAGAGAAAAAAAAAAGAAAAAAAGGAGTTCAAAATGAAAAGAAAAAAAGAAAGAGATAAAAGAGAAAGAAAACCATACCACATTGAGCACAAAAAAAGCAATTGCAGGCATAATTGAGACATCTAGGTTGGTTTGACCCATCGATCCCGATTATTGACGAAATCATTGAGTTAGCTTACCTGGGGATGAATCTGCGAAGGAACCTTTGCACACACACACACTTTGAGTCTGACATAGATCATTTATTCAAAGACTTGGATTTGAGTTGCATTGAGTGTTTTGAAGGTTCTCTGGTTTCATTACTGAGCATTCTTTGAGGACAATGATATGTATAACTATTGGGACTATTCCGTAGAATGTGATATAGCAATATAGGGATTTTCAGGAATGTTTTAAAGCATTTGGGTGATTAATTGTGTTAAACACTTTAGGACTCGTTGTTTATTCCTGACACCAAGCGAACCTTCAAAGTCTCGGCAATATAGGGATTTTCAAAATTGATTCGGTTTCAATCAAATTAAATCCGCAATCAATATTTCCCGATTGTTTCCAACTCAACCAATGATCAACGAAACAAAATTCCAAGACAAAATAGGGCATCAATCCATTCGGCCAACACCAAATATTTGGGGAAAAATTATTCCAAACCATTATCTTGAAATTGATCCAATCAAACTTCAATTAAACATGTTATAAGCATACCAAACATCCAATTAATTCAAATCATGCTCAAAAACATTTTACCCAAATTTTAAGCCCTATTCGTATCTAATGCTTTTACTCGCTCTGATACCATTGTTGGAGTTCTACGGTCCATAGGATCGAATAACAAACATGAAATAAACATGCGAATACACGAGGGAGTCGCAGAATATTCACATCGATCGGTTGAGCGACGCGGTAGGCAACAAAACTTCACTTTCTGCCCTTGGACTGTTTATGGCAGTGAGCACTGTCACAGCTCACTGTTTCGGCCATTGGAGGTCTTCGTCAAGCTCCAAACTTCGTCGAAAGATTCCCGGCTCATTGGTGGACTTCCCTATTACCTTCGCATGTCTCTCGGAGTGCTAGCTCTTGATGATTTTGTCGCAAAACCATCACACTTGCTTCCCTTGCTCACGGTTTCTGCCCAGCAAACCAGAACAATTTTCAGCCCTCCATGGGCGTGAATGAGAGAGGAGAATGGAGGAGAGAGAGAGATAAAAAATGTGTAATGTTTTTGTTACAAAAAAAATGGTAATATATTTTCCAAAAAGAAAAAAACAATATTTTGCGTCCAAAAACCAAAGCCATAAATGCCAACCACAAACATCAACTCACATCAACTTCCATTAATCAATGAATAGTGACTGGCGTCAATCACTCAAAGTGAAAGACATCCATCACTTGATTGACGAATGATTTGACGCTAGATACGACTAGCGATTTGACGCTTGATTTGATTTACGTGCCGAACTCGCATTCGAAATATGAATGCACTCGCAAATAATCCTGGGCTCGGGTTTGCTAATTCCAAATTAACGAATTTTTCGTTGCGTCGTAATTAAATCTAATTTAATTAAATAATCATGCCAAGCATAATTAATATTCACGTCGCTAACAAATTAATTCTAAATTAATTCGTTCGCCCGAATTAAAATCTAATTTTAATTTCGCGTCGAAATCCAATTTTATTTAATATATCGAATATATTAATTAATCGATTAATTCCAAATTAATCGTTATCTATCTTTAATTGATATTTTATCCCAGATAAAATATCTCTGCAATTAATCCCAGATTAATTTTTCTCTCTCATCTAATTAATCCCAGATTAATAAAAGTGCGAGTCATACGTCATCGGTGAATCTTTAGGAAGCGACCCATGAGATCCCCAAATATGTTGGCAGTAAATTCGATCGTCGGATTATCCAAACACGTAAGTACCAAGTACTACGTTTTACCGATTTTCAAGACAAGGTTGGCTTCTAGCAAAGCGCCATGCCTTCCCCATTCTCCGGAAATATCCTTACATGAATAAGGATCTATATCAGGCGTAGTATACGTGGTATTGCGTATTTCTGTCCAGTATCAGATAATCACATGCAAGGCATGGGGCTAATACAGTGTCTGCCCCGTACGAAGCATATATCGGATAACGAGCAACTAGTCTCTTTAATATCGGATAATCATGACCAAGTCATATTATCCCGACGGTTGCAACCTTTTTACAGAACCAGTTTTGTATCCCTACGCAATCATCAAATCCATATGACTGGAGTGACACTTCCGTCTTGACATCACACCCAACACACTAAGATTCTCAATATGCCCAGCATTGGCGTACACAGAACCTGTTAAAGCCCTGGACGACCGCAACCAAAGTATATTGATTGTCACAAGTATTAGCGGTGCAAGTCTCAGGTTAAGACCAAATACACCTACCCTGATTTCGGATTTCCATAGACACATAGTCATACTACCAATGGAATTCCGATGGGGTCTATCCAGAGCAAAGTTGTTTCCCGTACCATCGTTGAAACACAACCTCCTATTACACTTGCATGAGTATGATATACCCAAATATATGAGAACTATGCTGTTGTGCCATCACAACGCGCACAAGTGTAATACTAGTCTTTTACGCATTCATCGATGTCCAATCTCGATAATGCTCTGACTATGGATGTTTAATGATTTATCCTTCGTGGATTGATACTGTCTTATATCATTCTCAATCCAGGAAAAAATCACAGGGACCTCCTATCATTTATATATCTAGGTGATCTAATCACAAATGATAAGAGTGCAATTTCCTTTGTCACATAGTTAATTTGTACAACAACACCGTGATCTGTACAAATAGTGACGTTATGGGTCATAACTGTCCAACAATAACATCAAATCTCCGCTATAAACAAGTCTAATATGTCGCGACATAATCGTGATTCTCCAAATAAATACTTGAAATTCATTTCTACAGTATACCTCGACCAAGGATTTTAAGGAATCACTGATTTAATACCTAAATCTCATACCCGGGACTGATAGATCCTCTATGGATACATCACAAGATATCGTAAGTATCTGTCCACATCATACGAACATGCAGAGGTCTGATCTTAATCATTGACGTGATTGTCATCAAAGTATGGAGGATATCCTACATATCTATATTGGTATCTCAAGTCAAAGGAGTTAATATGCTACTCAACACGAGAAGATTGATGTTGGTGTACCATCTATTAGGAATCTTCAAGTGAGTCATTCAGTATTTATCCAATAAATACATACATGTCTATATGAATATCTCTAAGACTCATGGTTAACTAAGATGAGCCATTGGAACTATTCCAATATATGACATGTAGCAGTCTCATGGATTTACTAACCAACAACTCATTTGATGGACTATTTACGTCTTTACCATTATTCAAAATATTATATAGATGAAAGTACTAAATTTTTACAAAAGAAAATATAAAAGTACAACGTATTTGCAATAAATACATCAAAAATTGGCACGTCGAGCACCAACACTAACACCTTCAACGAAGGAAGAAAACCACTCATAGAGGATATCTTTCAATTAAAAACTTACTAGCTCGACCGATCTAAACAGAGTGTAACCAAGTGCCATACATATCCTGTTGGATTCTTCAATAAATTCACTTTGGTCAACACCAGAATCTATACCCGAAAATGTAGAAGGATTCATCTTGCAAAAGTATGGCAATGATACTGCTACTACTTGTCTTGGTTAAACTATGATCTGGATGGAGGTTTGAGTATCAACAATTGGAGGTACTACACTGGGTGGGTGTTGGTGTTCTTGATGAGCGGAAAATATATAAATATTTACCGCCCCATTGACGTAATATTTTATATAGTTTCCCGAGTTTTATGAACATTTTGATGTGTTTTTTATTTATTTTACAGATAAAATTTAATCGAGACTCAATGGAATTATTCAGGATGAAATGTGGAACAAATAAGGGCAAAACCTGGACTTGGCATTTGAATTTTGGAGGTTGGAAACTTGAAATGGCGTTCTAACGAAGTACAATTTCAGAAATTTTAGCTTTGCTTAATTTTCGTATTTTAGCCATAACATTTTACTCTGATATCAGATTGAGGTGATTCAAGTTCCAGATTAAAGAAGACTTAGAGTACTACAACTTTGAAGTTCATAATAATTTCTAATTATGAGTTTTTCATGACCACAATTGATAAAATATCTGAAGTGTGTTATGTGTAATTATTAAAGTCATTTTCAAAACAAAAAAATAAAAATAAAATAAAATAATGAAAATTGTCAAACTTCCACCAAACATACTGGTGGAGGATTTGGTTCCATATTTTGTGCCATGTTTGGTTCCATGTTTGGTGCTATGTTTGGTGACATGTTTGGTGGAGAAATTGGTGGAGAAATTTATGGAGAAATTGATGGAGGCAAAATTTTACCTATAAATATCAAGCCATTTCATTTGTAAATTTCATACTTTCCTTTATTTCTTGGAAAAGAATTAAGGATTGCATATTGTGTGTTTTATTTATTAGTTTTGTAATGTATTTTTATTTTTATTTTTAGTAGTAATAATAGTTTGAGTGTTTTTATTTTATTTTATGTTTAAGTAATTAATTTCCGCTGGAGGAAGGGTGAAACCCTTAATATGATAAGGTAGATTAATCTCACTTAATTTATAATATGGAAATTTTAATTTAATAATATGGATTAAAGTTGATATTGCCTTAATGGATTGTTTTATTTATTTGACATAATGTGACACCGCCTATATGGTCGGTCTTAATGTGACAGATGATTACCGCCTATATGGCTGGTTTATGGACAAATAATAACACCGTCTTTATGGCTGGTTTGACTTAATTGGGTAACACTGATAATTTCTATATTATAATAAAGTGAGATTTCTACATTTGAAATATTAAAGGTGGATCCCCTAACCCCCATCATTTTATTTTTGTTCTAGGGGAGTGATGAAGCACGATATTCATGAGTTTAATAATTGATTTAGTTATATTATGTTTAATACTTTGGTTTGTTTATTGAATCTTAAGCTTAATGTTTCATATTAATTGTCCACCAATAAGATTGATATGGTAAACTTAAAATGAACTTGGAAAATGGATTTTAGGTTTCAGCCTTAGATTCAATATCTCACGATCTTATCTTGGGGTAGATGTCCCTTAGGTAGATTTCCTTACAGGATAGACATATACATGTTGGGTGGGGGTAGCCACAATTGGAACTTGAACTTAATGAATTCGGATAACTTGGTTAACATAGGAATATAGTTAATTGGGTTACTTTGGGTGTTTGCATCTGACCATCGGAAGAGGCTTTTGCATATCTTCGTGTTCCAAGTTAACAGAATGATTTATTATGCATATATAAGAGAATCAATTCATCATTAGAATAATATTATATGAAATCACAACCCTAGATGTTTGTGTCTTTTTTTTATTTTCCTAAGTATTTTCTTTTGTGTTTTTTATTTATTTATTTAGCAAATCCACATTCAACCAACCAATCAAGCAATCATTCCCTTCTCCCTTTGATTAGATTCCTGTAAATATTTAGCAACAATAATTAATAACAACAGTAGAAATTAAGTTCTCGTGGGATCGATATTTTTATACTACTTGAGCGATATGTGCGCTTGCGTTATGTGTGTGATTTCACCGATCACATTTTTGGCACCGTTACCGAGGACTTATTTTTCTTGCGTTATTAATTTTGAAGCTATCTATTTTACTTATATCTAATTTTCTTTATTTTTATCTGTAATTTTTATTTCTTTCTTTTATTTTCAGGTGGTTGAAATGGAACATTATTGGGCGATGGAAGAATTACGAGCTTTACAAAGAGATGATACACCCTATATCAGGGAGCAGCGGTCCGATTTTCTAAGGCCTATTGTCCAGCCCAACAATTATCCATGGATGTCAGAGAGAAATAACACAATAATTTCTCGACCAATTCAGAGATGTGAGATATACAATAGTAACCACCTTAGCAATCATTACACGTACAACTACAATTCAGGGTGGCAGAACTATCAAAAACCTTCATATAATGAACCAGCATATTCACTGAACCACATTTTCCATCTTATCCACCATCAAACTGTTAGGATTGGTGCTCAGAGTGCCAATCCGGATCGTATTTATGTCTGATTCATAAATACGAACAATTATTTTTTCCATAATATTACTTATTTAATGGTAGCACCTCTTGTCTTTTATACAAATATTCGATCTAATTGCGATTAGATATCTAATTATGATCATATTGAAACTAAATCTGATTTAGTGGTACGTGTATATTAGACAAAGACCCTAGGATTTACATCGTAATGCACAGTTACAACGTAGTTTGTAATTGACATTGGGAAGCGTCGCTATAAGTTGTATATCCTTAAATAAAGTTCCTGGTCAAGATTTACAAAAATGGGTCGGTTTGTAAAATCCACTGAGACCAGTACATGACATATATCGTGACTGGGTCCGATGGTTTATCCTAATGAACCATGAGTCTCGAGAGACTCGTATGACAAGTAGGTGTTTATTTGATAAACACCGAATGACTCAATAAAGATTTCCTAATAGATAGTATACCAATGTGAATATGAATCTTCTCGAGTTGAGAGAGCATAGTGATCCTTCGACTTGAGATACCATAGTGGATAAATGAGTTATCCTCCACACTTTAATGACAGTCACGTCACCGATCTATTTAGATAAGACCTCAGCATGTTCGTTGGGTTTGGACTGATGCTCATGATATCCAGTGAGTATCAAGATAGAATTCGTCAGTCCTATGTACAGGGCATAGGTATCCTACACGAGTTTGCTATCTAGTAAATCCATGGTCGTGGTATAACTTCAGAATCAAGTTCCGAGTGTTATTTAGAGATTGTAAATTTGAAAGTCGACTATATTATTCCAAAAGGATTTGACGTTCTTATCTATATCCCAGGTATAATATGGATAGCCTGTGACAGAGGGATTATACGTATGCAATGACATCGACTTGCATAGTTTAGCGAGATTATCTGTGGTCGTCATAATTCATGAGTGAGTGAATTATGGACATGAAATTGGATTTCGTGACGGATAAACCTAAACTTAGAGAGTCCCACAAAATGAAGTGTACTCGTTGAGGATTTGGACAACGCGTAATGAATAATACAGATTATTCATAATACTTCACCGAATTAAATGAGTTAATTCGAATCGTTTAAACGGTTAAATGAAAACACATGCATAGGGTCATTTTTGGTCAATCGTAATTATTGTGTATTTGTATTTGATACATAATTTGATTAAATACAAATTAAAATAATTGTCAAATGAGTTTTTGACACATGCCATTAATATATATATTTTTATTTAATGTAAATAAAAATACATATATATATAATAATTATATTAATTAATTATTTAGATAATTAAATGTTAAATATTTGAATAATTAAATAATAAAAATTTTCATAATTGTTATGAAAAATATTTGATTATTATTGGTTACAAATAGCATGATTTTATTAAGCTTTAAGTGTGCAGATTTGATTTGTCAAATTAAAGCTTATTATATTTAATTGAATTATTTTTTGAAAAATGACAAAAATACCCTTGTAAAGTCGGTTTACCTTGCCTTTTAGGTTAGAAAATTTTGTTTTCTCCTCACTTGGCTTGCTATGGTCGAATCCTCCTCCAAAAATAACTCTCCACTTGATGATTCAAGGAAGAAGAAAGTAAAAATTCAAGAAAAAACTCAAAGAAAGTTGAAGATTTGAAGGTAATCTTTAATATTCTTAAGTGTAAAAAATTAGTTTCTTGTTCTTGGATTGTTAGAATGGTTCTAGGGTTTACTTACTTATTAGAAATTGGGGATTTTTTTTTTAGTGGATGGATTTGAAGGAATGGTGCATGTGTGAAGTGGAATTGAATGATATTAGTGTAATATTGATTCAATTTTGTCATTTGATGATAAGTTACCATTCTAGAGTGTTATTACCACTCTTGTAATACCTAGAATTGTTCTTGGATGCTTCATTTGGGGTGACTTTGGTTGGTGTTAAGATTAATTAGATTAATGTTGGAAAATTGGATTTTAAGCATGAAAATTTGATATATTTTGCTTCTGGATCAGATATGGAAATACTGTGTATTTGGTGATGAAATATATGTTATATGAATGTATTTTATGTGTTTTGGGTGTTGGAACAATTACCGGAAATTATTTCGGAGTTCAAATAAGCGAAAAGATGAAAAACGGAGTTATCTGGTGACTTTGAGCCAATCGGTGATGGCTACCCAAACAGTGAATTGTTCACTTTTCGGGCTGCCCATTAACTGCCCTAATACTATTGGGCTGACCTGGGCAGCCCTCATGTGTATTAGGTAGTCGGTTCGATCAAAAACACGTTTTATGCCATTTTACGAAAAAACGTTTTTCGTAAAAATTTCATGACGTTTCTTAGTTATTTATGTCGTTATTGTTGGACAAAATGACCCATAGCGTCACTATTTGCACAGATCATTGTGTTGTTGTAGCAAATTAACTATGTGACAAGTAAATTGCACTCTCATCATTTGTGATTAGATCACCATAGATATATAAATGAAGAGAGGTCCCTATTATTAGTTCCTGGACTGAGAATGATATGAGACAGTATCAGTCCCCGAAGGTTTAATCATTAAATATCCCTAGCCGGAGTATTATCGAGACTGGACATCGATAATACGGAATAGGCTAGTATTGCACTTGTGTGCGTTGTGAGGGCACAACGGCATAGTTCTCATATATATATAAGTATCGGATACTTATGCAAGTGCGATAGGAGGTCATGTTTCACCAATGGTACGGGAAACAGCTTCGCTCTGGATAGACCCCTCGGAATCCCATTGGTATTATGACTATGTGTCTATGGGAGGCCGAAATCAAGGTAGGTGTGTATAGTCTTAACCTGAGACTTACATCGCTAATACTTGCGATTATCGGTAGACTTTGGTCTTGGTGGTACAGGGTTTTAACCGGTTCTGCTGTTACACCACTTCTGGGTTTATCAGAGAGTCGTATGTATGGGTGTGATGTCAAGACGAAAGTATCACTCCAGTCATAGTGGAGATGATGTCACGCATGATACGGTATTAGTGCTCTTAAGTGCTGGCCGGCCATCGGGATATTATGACAAGGTCATGTATATCCGATTATAGAGACTAGTTACCAGACATCCGACATGTGCTTCGGACGGGGCAGACACTTATCCAGCCCCAGCCCTAGCACGTGACTATCCGATACTGGGCTGACATACGCAATACTACGGTATACTACGCTTGATACAGATCTATTATTCCTGTAAGAATATTTCTGGAGAATTGGGTAGGCATGGCGCTTTGCTAGAAGCCAACCTTGTCTTGTAAATCGGTATAAACGTAGTACGAGGTACTTACGTGTTCGGATAGTCCGACGACCGTATTTACTGCCAACATATCCGGAGATCTCATGGGTCACTTCCTGAAGATTCACCGATGATGTATGACTCGCACTTTAATTATCTGGGATTAATTAGCAGAGAGAGAAAATTAATTTCTAGAGAGAGAAAATTAATCTGGGATTAATTAAAAGAGAGAGAACGATTAATTTTGAATTAATCGATAAAATAATATATTCGATATATTATATGAAATTGGATTTCGACGCGGAATTAAATTGGATTTTAATTCGGGCAAACGAATTAATTTAGAATTAATTCGTTAGCGACGTGAATAGTTATTTCGCTAGCGCGTAATCATTTAATTACGACGCGACGGAAAATTCGTTAATTTGGAATTAGCGAACCCGAGCCCGAGAGTGATTGCGAGCGCATTAGCATTTCGAATTCGAGTGCGGCACGCAAGTTACATCAAGCGTCAAATCGCTAGTCGGATCAATTGTCAAATCACTTGTCACTTTGAGTGATGTGATGTGACTTGACATGTTGTCACTTTATTAAAGTGACTTGAAGTGAATAGTAAAAGTGATAGGTGATGGAAAAGCATTTTTGCTTTTTGCTTTTGACCTTTTGACTTTGCTTTTTGAAAGTAAAATATGGTAAATGCTTTTATTAAATTTTAAAAGAAATATAAAAAGCATTTACACTTTCTCTCTCTCTTGCATATTCACGTTTTTTAGGGTTTCAAAATGGAGCCAAAATCGTTTTCTCTCTCTCTTGGTCCATGACTGATTTCTTCATCATTTTTTTGCTTTGATCGATTAAAATGGAGAAGAACAAGTGCTAGCACACTCTAGGGTTTATACTATGGTGATAGGGAAACGAATTTGTGAGTTTGGAATCTCAAAGCTTGGAGCTTTAATGGAGGACATCCATGGCCGAATTTTCAAGGAGGAAGATGACCCAAAACCGAGCATGATAGCAGTCCAAGGAGGCCAAAACCGAACTCACACAAGGAGCAAAATGGGTTGTGTTCTTCTTCGCATCAAAACCGACCATTGTGAGTATATTCCGCACCTCCTATGTTGTGTATTCATACGTTTTCTTGCTTGATTTGTTGATCTTGGGACATATATTAGAACTCAACAGTTATTTGATATCGAATAAATATGTTTAGGTGAAATATGAATAAATTATTCATATTGCATATTGAATAATTTATTCAGTAATTTAAAAAGTTTTTAAATTACGATTTTGCCCGAACAGCGAGTCCGCTTCGCCCTTTGCCCGAAATTGCAACAAAAAATGGTATCAGAGCAGGTCTGATCCATCATCCAATACATTAATCATGCTTGATATATGATATATAATCCAATTTTGATGTTCGCACATGCACGTAATCTATATGTTTCTTGACTTTTCGGTTCTACGCTAACGGGAAACATAATGAAAATTTAATAGTTAAGTTAAGTTATGTTTTCTAAAGGTAGAATTGAATTGTTTAGAAAATGATCTAGATTAAAATTCTGCATATGATGTAGAACAATGCTTCCTTGAGGAATATCCCTGCTTAAATAAGGCTTTAAGTAACGTGTATTTGATGCATGTTTCTTGGTCCGTCTTGTCAATACGGTTTATGGGTATCTTTCTATGGCTGCATCCGAGAAAGTGCCAAAGCAGTGAGGGTGTAGTTGATAGAATTTTATCCATGTTGGATGTATATTTGATACTAGACAAATTCAAGTGAAAGTGGAAATCATGAACTTGTCAAAGCTGTCAGGACTACATCGGTAGCTTGAGTTTGTCATTGGCAAGTGAAGGCTTGATACGCCTCCTTGTGAACGTGTCAAAGCTGTCATAACGAGAAATGGTCAGGACCAAAATCAGGAGTCACAGTGAGTGTGATTGACAATAAGTTGTCTACCTATTGAATATACGTAGACGAGATCGTGTCAAAGCTGTGAGTCGAAATATATTCATGTGGTCCACCTTTCACTATAGAATTCGATTTAATTATTAAATTCCCATTTTTATTGGGGATTACGGTATTACGTAAAGTAGTGAGAGACACTGTTGGGTTAAAAATCCATCACTAAAGAAATGTGTAATTTTATAGAAATTGCTGCTTTTGTTTTCCTTTATTCTATATTGTTAATAGAATCATACTTCTGATCCACTGCATACATATTATTTGAATATGTTTTCTGATTCTTTTATGGTTGCATATTTCTAGAGTAGGTTCTAGAATGTAAATAGACTTGGATATTTGTAGATTAGTCAAAACCATCGGGAACTGTCATTCCAATATTTTTTAGGATATAATTGTCTAGAGAGAATAGTTTCTTGTGCGGTAAGAACTGACGTGAATTAGTTCATGTCTCGAGATTCTTGACTGACATTAAGAAAACCCCATTAGGTATTTGTTTATCTTATAATGACGTTTCTTGACTTTAATGACTTTTAAAAGTCATGTATGTTTGACACAGTTTGCTAATCAATTATTTCCAATTGTTGTGAATAATTGAAGGCAAATTATAAAGCTAAAGAAATGAGATGCGTATAGTTGTGTATAGAGAATATCGATTCGTACAATACGACAACTGTAGGTATTGGATACCAGATCTCTCGTCTAGTTATTTGAAATAGTGTTTAATGATTGTTTTGATATTTGATATCAAAACTTGCAACTACTGGATAGTTACTTGTTCTGTATAAACAATTGTTACATATTTTAATATGACTAGTAATGTCATTGATGAAAATATGAACATTGATAAAAATATTCGGTTAACTAAATAACTTAGAACAATGCTTTATGAGATTTTATCACGTAAGTATTAGATGTTTATTCTGTATAATAAAGGATGGTCTTATACAAGATCACACCATATATCTTTATCCATTTAATGAATATTATATTCATGACGTGATTAAATCTCATTTAACCAATGATCGTCATTGGACCACAGATTTATTAAACTAACACATTGGATGTATGTAGTTTAATGAATTATAAATTGCCTTGGATAGTTTTCTTTACTTTGTAACTTAGTTAATGAATTGTCATGACTTAGTTACATGTTTCTAAAAGAATATTAATTGAACATCTTGAATGGTTCAAGAATTTTCAATATGTTTCTGATGAAACGCGGATAGAATATTTTGAATGGTTCAAAGATATTCTCTTTGAAGTGTTGAAAATTATATTTTAAAATTCATCGTGAGTCTTTGAATTGTTCAAGGATGTTTGATATGATCAAACATATGAATTTATGGCAATTAGTTCTAAAGTTATTTAATGAATGTCATTCTTACTCAATATTATTCTTCTACGATTCCATCGTGATGAAATTGGTCTGAAGGATAAATCGAATCTTATATGATATGATTCGTTTGATGTTGAGTGTTACCAAATTAGTTTTCAATACTCTTGGGGTTATGCTCCAGTTACACTAATTCATCATTTTAATTAATGTTCCATTAGTTTGTACAGTTACGTATATGATATGTATAAGTAGAAAATTTGAATCTTGAAAAGTTTGAGATTTGAATCTTTCTTTTGTATAATGGTTATATAATTGAAAGAACTTGCGCCTCGGAGGTACAAGTAAAAGTTTATCATTTATGCCATTAATAGAATATTGTATTCTATTTGATAGAATATCTTTTCTACGATCTCGAGTAATAAAAATTATTTTATTACTTGGTGTGTAACATCATACTTGACTTATTGAAGTCAAATGTGAGAGTGATAAACTATAAATGGAACCACGTAATTAATAAGATGAAATGACCCTAAGTATCTTCCGTATAACTTTAATAGGATGTCGGAATCATTTACAAAAGTATTTGATACTTAATAGTTCTGTTGTTTTCTTATCGAAGAAAATTATCCTATAACTTATAGTGGGAGCGATATTTGATATCGATTTCGGAAGTTAGCATTGCACCATAGATCTAAAATTGTTAGTAGCTTGCTATGATCAAGTTTTGAACTTGATTAAGATTTCGTTATGAATCGTTCATAACATGTGCAAACTGTTTGCGCAGCAAAAGCAAAGTGAACTTGTTAAAGGTTTCACCTTTATAGTATGACAGTGAGAAAAGTTATACTCAGTGATCTATTGTAGATTCTGAGAAAACTTGTCTCAAGTCGCACTAATTGAGCAATTAAAGATTTGTTGGTTAATGTTGATATTAAACTATGTATTTTGGCTAAAGAATGCAAAGTGGCATTCCTGAATGTTTTCTTCGAATGAGAGATCCGTTGTGGTTTCTTTGTTTGAAGAATTCATTCTAGAATGGCCCTAGAGTTTGTATTCTGCTAAGATCAAAGTTTGATATACTAGCTTATAGAGCCTATTGTAGACTCAGATAAGCTTTCTAGAAATCTATGTTCTCTAATTTTGATACCGTCAGATTGTCTGATTTTATTAATGTTAGTGTCTCTAAGACATCCCAAGGATCCTAAACATGATTCTAGTGTGAATAAAATCAAAGAAGTTGTGTAAATACTTACAATGATCGGTTGAGGAATTTCAAAAATTTCTCCTTGAATGTTGAAGCTCCAAGCTTTGTTGAGTGTTTCCAACACTTGGGTGGGTTTCCCTATCACCTTGATTTAACTCTTTAAGTGCTAGCTTAAGAAAATTTTGCAACAAAATTTTCCCTCCAAGGTAGAGACTCACGGCAATGAGAGGTAGAAGAGAGAGGAATAGTTTTCAAGTTCAAAACTTGGTAGGTAGTGTGTTCTTTTCCAAAAACATAATAATCAAGTTGACTTCCAAAGTTGGTGTAATGAAAATTGCATTAAATGGGCTCAACCACTTCCATCACATGTCAAAATATTGATGTAAGTAAAGTGGGTCCCACCACTTTAAATTCAAAATTTAGTTTGCTCACAAACTTGACTTGGGCCCGGTTTAATTTAATCCAACTACACAAATTTTCCGTCGCGTCGTAATTAAATCAAATTTAATTAAATAATAATGCCTAGCAAAATTATTACGAAAGTCGCTTACGAATTAATTCCAAATTAATTCGTTTACCTCGAATTAAAATCCAATTTTAATTCCGCATTGAAATCCAATTTCAATTAATATATCCAATATATTATTTAATCGATTAATTCTAAATTAATCGCGTTCTCTCTTCTAGATGAATTTAATCTTAGATAAATTCTTTCCGTAATTAATCCCAGATTAATTTTCTCTCTCATAATTAATCCCAAATTAATTTTGTTCAAGTCAAATGTCATTGGTGAATCTTTGGGAGGCGACCCAAGAGAGTCTTGGATATGTTGGCAGTAAATACGGTCATCGAACTATCTGAATACGTGCGTACCCCGTACCACATTCTCACCGATATACATGACATGGTTGGCTTCTAGCAAAGCACCGTGCCTACCCAATTCTCAAGAAATATTCAACGAGGAATATATAATCTGTATCAGGCATAATATACTATGTATTGCGTAATACGATCCAGTATCGAATGTCACATGATAGGCCTAGGGCTGGAATTGTGTCAGCCCCGTACGAAGCATATATCGGATCACTAGCAACTAGTCTCTGTAATCGGATAATCATGACCTAGTCATAATATCACGATAGCTGCAGCATTTAAGAGTACTAGTTCTATATCTTGCGTGATCATCATCTCCATATGACTGAAGTGATACTTCCATCTTGACATCACACCCAATACATTACGATTCTCAGTAAACCCGGAAGAGGTGTACACAGAACCTGTTAAAGCTCCGAACGACCAAAACCAAAGCGTACTGATTGTCGCAAGTATTAGCGATGCAAGTCTCAGGTTACGACCACATACACCTACCCGGATTCGGATTCCCATAGACACATAGTCATACTACCAATGGGATTTCAGGGGTCTATCTAGAGAGAAGCTGTTCCCAGTCAAACAGTTAACAGAACCTCCTATCACACTTGCATAAGTATCCAATACTTAAATATATGAGAACTATGCTGTTAAGCTTCCACAACGAGCACAAGTGTAATACTAGTCTATTCCGCATTATCGATGTCCAGTCTCGATAATACTACGACTAGGGATGTTTAATGATTAAACCATTCATGGATTAATATTGTCTCATATCTTATTAATCTGAAACTAATCATATGAACTTTTATCATTTATATATATCCAAGTAATCCAATTACAAAATGATAAAATAGAAATTTCCTTTGTCACATAGTTAATTTGTACAAAAACACCATGTCTTTTACAAATAGTGATGCTATGGGTCATAATTGTCCAACAATCTCCCACTTGGCTCATAGCCAATCACTCAAGTATCTAACACCTAAACTATGTACATGTCGCTCAAACTTTTACTGAGAAATAGCTTTCGTCAGGGGATCTGCAATATTGTCATATGAAGCGATCTTTTCGATCTTCATATCGCCACGATGTATGATCCCACGAATTAGATGGAAACATCAAAGTACATGCTTGGATCATTGATGAGACCGCGGTTCCTTAACCTGTGCTATAGCCCCGTTATTGTCACAATACAAAGGTACGGGCTCAGCCGCTAACAAAAGTACTCCTGATCCATTTAGGAATTTACGGATCCAAACTGCTTCTTTTACTGCCTCAGCTGCAGCGATATATTCCGCTTTTATTTTTGAATCGGCAACAGTTTCTTGCTTGGAAGATTTCGAGTTCACTGCTCTGTTGTTCAAACAAAATATGTACCTCGATTGTGACTTTGAGTAGAATTTATCGGTTTCGAAACTTGCATCGGCGAACCCATTCACCTCAAGTTCTCAATCTCCATAGACTAAGAAAGCATCATTAGTTCATCTAAGATACTTAAGGATGTTCTTAACAGCAATCCGGTGACCATCACCTGGATCGGCCTGATAGCGACTGCACATGCTCAAAGCATATGAGACATCAGGTCGCGTACATATCATGGCATACATGAATGATCTGATTGCGGAAGAGAATGGGATCTGTCTCATGGTTTCTTTCTCATATTGTGTTTTAGGACACATGTCATTAGATAGAGAGACGCCATGTGACACTGGAAGCAGCCCCCTCTTAGACTGATCCATGTTGAATCTCTTCAAAACTTTTTCAATATACGAGCTCTGGGAGAGTCCAACCAACTTTCTAGATCTATCTCGGTAGATCCTTATTCCCAGAATAAAGGCTGCTTCTCCCAGGTCTTTCATTGAGAATTTTAATGAAAGCCAAGCTTTCACCGATTGTAGCATGGGAATGTCATTGCCTAAAAGTAATCTATCATCAACATATAGGACAACGAATGTCAGTGCGCTCCCACTAACCTTCTTATATACTTAAGAATCATCTTCGTTTTGAATGAAACCATATTCTTTTATGATCTCATCAAAACATTGGTTCCAAGAATGCGGTGCTTGCTTCAATCCATAAATGGATCGATTTAACTTGCAAACCTTGTTTGCATGTTTCGGCATGATAAAACCGTCAGGCTGTTGCATATAAACATTCTTCAAAAGTTTTTTTGTTAAGGAAAGCGGTTTTGACGTCCATCTGTCATATTTCATAATCGAAATATGCAACAATAGCAAGCATTATCCGAATGGATTTAATCATGCCAACATGTGAAAAGTCTCATCGTAATCGACACCATGTCATTGATGATACCCTTTCGCTACAAGCCTAGCTTTGTACATTTGTACGTTGCCATCCATGTCTGTCTTCTTCTTGAAGACCCATTATATTTTGAGCCGAATATATAGGTCAGACTAATATGTACTAAAAAATAGTTTTGTAGCAGTTAGATAATAAGGAATTGACAAAATGACTAGTTGAAATAATCGGTGGTTGATGAATGACCTTTTACCTGAATATCTGTTTCTATCTACATTTATTTATGATTTGCGGTATGATGATGAAAAATAAAAAGAAAAAGAAAAAAAAAGATAAATTAATAAAAGTTCTTACTTAGTAACCGGGCATCTTGCCTCAGTAAGCAGAGATTGTTCGCGTAAAACGGGAGAACTTTTAACATCTAAGATTCGAGTAATTAAGTCTGTAGGGGTGTTTTAACACCTATTTCCCTAAAGCCAACTGGTTTGGGAGTCACTGGCCTAAAGCTCGCTACATGGATTAAAGATGTTACCAAAAAAAATCACATACCTCACTTTGCGCATATTGTAGTAGACAGAACAATTTTAGATAGTCAGGTTGGTTTGACCCATTAATTACTGAAAATTGAGACAAACTCACCAAGTTAATAACTTAGAATCGAAGCTGTTTGCATAGCTATTCATACACACACTCAAAGTCTGATTTAGATACTTTGTTCAATTGAAAGGATTTTAGTTGTAGTTTGCATTTTGAAGGTTCCTTTAACTTTGTTGCTAGACATTCTCTGAGGACATTGTATATATAGCTATTATTTTATTTTATTTTATTTCTTTTTCATTTGTTTCTTTTGTCTTTTTTCTTTTGTGTACATTTCATTGACGTTTGTGGGTATCATCACTATAAGTCCTCACGAGACTATAACTCGTCCACTAGGGACACCTATGGGTTTAAAGGCTTGTTGCATACGCTAAATGCAATCGTGATCCCTACAAAAGTGGTTTAGTTTAATTTAGTATCAGTTGTTTATTTTATTTTATTTTGTTTGTTTTGCTCGAGGACTAGCAAAATGTTAGGTTTGGGGGTGTGATGAGCGGAAAATATATCAATATTTATCGCCTCTTTGACGTAATTTTTTGTATAGTTTACCGAGTTTTATGAACGTTTTGATGTGTTTTTGTTTATTTTACAGATAAAATAAAATCGGGACTCAATGGAATAATTCAGGAAGTAATGTGGAACAAATAAGGGCAAAAACTGGACTTGGCATTTGAATTTTGGAGGTTGGAAACTTGAAATGGCGTTCTAACGAAGTACAATTTTGGAAATTTCAACTTTGCATAATTTTCGTATTTTGACCATAATGTTTTACTCCGATATCGGATTGAGGTGCTTCAAGTTCCAGATTAAAGAAGACTCAAAGAGCTACAACTTTGACGTTCATAATAATTTCGAATTCTGATGTTTTCATGACCGAAATTGATAAAATATCTGTTAGTGTGTTATGTGTAATTATTAAAGTCATTTTCAAAACAAAAAAAATAAAAAATAAAATAATGAAAATTGTCAAACTTCCACCAAACATGCTGGCGGAGGATTTGGTGCCATGTTTTGTGCCATGTTTGGATCCATGTTTGGCGGAGAAATTGGTGGAGAAATTTGTGGAGAAAAAGGTTGAGAAATTGATGGAGGCAAAATTTTGCCTATAAATACCAAGCCATTTCATTTGTAATTTCATACTTTCCTTGGTTTCTTGAAAAAGAATTACGGATTGTATCTTGTGTGTTTTATTTAGTAGTTTTGTAATGTATTTTTATTTTTATTTTTAGTAGTAATCATAGTTTGAGTGTTTTTTTTTCTTTTATGTTTAAGTAATTAATTTCCACTAGGGGAAGGGTGAAACCTTTAATACGATAAGGTAGATTAATCTCACTTAATTTATAATATGGAAATTGTAATTTAATAATATGGATTAAAGTTGATACCACCTTAATGGCTAGTTTTATTTATTTGACATAATGTGACATCGCTTATATGGTCGGTCTTTAGGTGACAGGTGATTACTGCCTATATAGCTAGTTTAAGGACAAATAATAACACCGCCTTTATGGCTGGTTTGACTTAATTGGGTAACACTGATAATTTCTATATTATAATAAAGTGATATTTCTACATTTGAAATATTAAAGGTGGATCCCCTAACCCCCAGTATTTTATTTTTGTTCTAGGGAAGTGATGAATCACAATATTCATGAGTTTAATAATTGATTTAATTATATTATGTTTAATACTTTGGTTTGTTTATTGAATTTAAGCTTAATGCTTCTTATTAATTGGCCACTAATAAGATTGATATGGTAAACTTAAAATAAACTTGGAAAATGGATTTTAGGTTTTAGCCTTAGATTCAATAGCTCACGATCTCATCTTGGGGTAGATGTCCCTTAGGTAGATTTCCTTACAAGATAGACATATACCTACCGGGCGGGGGTAGCCACAATTGGAACTTGAACTTAATGAATTCGGATAACTTGGTTAACATAGGAATATATTTAAATAGGTTACTTTGGGTGTTTGCATCTGACCATCGGAAGGGGCTTTTGCATATCTTCGTGTTCCAGGTTAACAGACTGATTTATTACGCATATATAAGAGAATCAATGCATCATTAGAATAATATTGTGTGAAACCGCAACCCTAGATGTTTGTGTCTTTTGTTTAATTTCCTTAGTATTTTCTTTTGTGTTTTTATTTATTTAGCAAATCCACATTCAACCAACCAATCAAGCAATCATTCATTTCTCCCTTTAATTAGATTCCCGTAAATATTTAGCATCAATAATTAATAACAATAGTAGAAATTAAGTCCTCGTGGGATCGATATTTTTATACTACTTGAGTGATACATGCGCTTGCGTTACATGTGTGATTTCACCGATCAGTTCTGTAGGAAATGGTATAGGTTGCTGCTGTTTTTGGTGGGAGAGTAATTCCACCAACCTATCCATGGATTATCGCATATATCGTACATCTCATGCCAAATTACCCACATCCTAGGCTGGCCCCGACTCCTCTACTGAATCGCGAGGTTCCACTAGGTTTTGGTTAGAGGCAGACGTAGTTAGGTTAGCTCTAGTAGGAATACAACTTTTAGAGGCCATGAATGTCTACATCGAAATCA
>SKCR01007942.1:0-23026 GCA_019454045.1 Zanthoxylum bungeanum | reverse complement strand
TCGTGAACGCATTCGAACGGAATGATTCCAGAGAGTTTGCGTTCGAGTTGCGTTTAGTACGCGTTCGAACGTTCTAAGGCAGAAGGCTTGCGTTCGAGTTGCGTTTGAAGACGCGTTCGAACGTTCTAACGAAAGTTTAAATATTTAGCCTTCGCGTGCGTCGGGCGTTCGAACGCCATACAGGTTTTTCATGCACAGTTCGTATTTTCCAGAAAATATTCAAACCCTAACATGCGAATTACTATCTAATAACATGGAGCCAATAAGTTCTTAAGATTGTTAGCAAATATGTGTCATCAAACAGTAATATAATTTGCAATCAAACAGATCAAAACAACAAAAGAAGATCTAGATGCATGAAACCCTAAAAACACAAAACCATTAAAACAAACCAGAAATTGTAGATCACAGAATAGTCCAAGTCGAGATGATCTCTGTCCTTAAGAACTTATTGGCTCCGTCACGGGTGCTTTACGGATTCGTTTTGCCAACGTTCTCCCAGGATTACTCGAAATCTTCTTGTTCAAGGAGCACTCCTTAACAAGTGTGTGAACTAGGAATAATGGTGGATCTCTCTCAAAACCAAAAGTAAAAATCAAAGTGTCTGTAGGATATTATTTTCGAACTCTTTTTCAATTAAGAGTACATGACCCCTTTATAAAGGCATGGAGGGGTGCCATAGGACACCCTTTGGGGTGGGGTTGCAACCCTCTATGGATTGTAACTACTCTAGCACCCCTTTGCCAAACACAAAGACATATATACCCTTATGAATTAATTGAAGAATTTACAACATATTCATTCATATTCATCAAAGTATCTTGTAGTTGGGGCTTTAATGGTGTGTTTGTCAAGAAGTTTTTTTTTTTTGAAAAATTTTGAAAAATATGAAAATCATTCACGAGTGAAACACTATAATGGTGTAAATGTATAGTCATATAACTCGATAATAATATTTTTAAAAAAAATTAAAATTAAAATTAGTCATGACACTGATTGAATTAAATTCTATGCACAGTTGGTATATTTCTCATATTCAATCAAAACTCATATTCACATATAAATTAACTATGGTTCTTGAGGAATTATAGATTCAGATTGATTTCCAATCTCTCGATATGAGTTGGTGAAGATAAATTTTAAGATAATTATAGGACCATTACAATAACAAAATAAATTCATTACAAATCAACATCTTATAAATCTATAGAGAGTTCTATTTTCATTTTCAAATCTACCGGATGAAATCACACAAATCACTTGTTTGTTGAGTAATGATACACATAAACCCCAAAGACACACCACAAACCACACGCATGCCTATTTTTTTAAAATTTATCTTTCATTTTTTATCCTCAATATTTTAACAAATATCCAAATTACCCACCCTCAAGACATATGGGTGTGTTTTGGGGGTGTGTAATGTGGGTGTATGTTTAGTATTCATCATTCATATTCATCAAAAGTATATTGTAGAAGAGGGGCTTTAATAGGGTGTTTGGTCAATGAGATTTTTTTAAAAAAATAAATAAATTTGAAATATGAAATTCATTCACAAGTGAAACACTATAAGGTGTGAATATAAGGTCATATAATTCGATAATAATATTTTGAAAAAAAAAACTTAAAATTCAAATTAGTCATGACTTTGATTGAATTAAATTCTATGCACCATATATTTCTCATATTCAATCAAAACTCAAATTCACCTATTAATTAACTGTGGTTCTAGAGGAATTTGGATTCATATTGATTTCCAATATCTCGACATGAGTTGGTGAAAATAAATTTTAAAACAATTATAGGACCATTATAATTAGGGTTGTTCTTAGGATCGGGTTAACCCGTGACCCGATCCGACGCAACCCGACCCGCAAAATCGGTTCGGGTCGCCGGTTCAATGAAAAAATCAGATTTGACCCGACTCGATTTGATTTTAATGATTTTTCCCTTTTCATTTGTAATTAATTTATCATAATTTTATTTAACTAAAAAAGCTATCAAAATTATATCATAAAAATATATATTATGCATTTTCTGACCCGACCCGCAGTGACCCGACCCACAGGGGTTACACTTTCAAATTTTGGGTTCCGAGTCTACCGACCCGCATGACCCGACCCAATTGGGTTTAAGAAAATTAAAAAAACCTGACCCGACCCGTGAACACCCTTAATTATAATAACAAAATAAATTCATTACATATCATTACCTCATAAATCTATAAAGTTCTATTTCATTTTCAAATCTACCGGATGAAATCACATAAATTATATATTTGTTGTTGCAATGCCTCATGTATCTGCACAAAGATAGGAAATCAGACAAAAACACAAAATACTAAAATATAGAATGAAATCTAGTTGGACAAAATAATCACCATACAAGTGGAATTTCAAATCCAAAGATCGAGTAACAAAAGAAACATAAAAATAAAAATAAAAATAAAAAGAAAATAAATTATAAAAATAGTAAGTTCGGTATTTTAGAGAGCGGGTGTGGTGTTTGATGATTGATTTGAGGGTTGAACTGATGGATCTGGATACAAGTATAATCCGTGTGGATCTCCGGATGTCTGAATCCGCAAAAAATTCATGTTTTTATTTTTTATTTTCAAATTATTTAATTTTAAATAATTAAAATAAAAATAAAATAATATATATAATTCAATAGTAGCAATTTAATATTTAAAACAATGTTTACAATTCAAAATTTATCCAAAATAATTTATATTTAAGTATAAAATTATAATAAAATCATAAATAAATTTTAAATTTTTTAAAAATTCTCCTTTATTTATATCCGATTTCCAGATTTACTTGAATCTAGATCCAAATTCAAATCCATATGAATCCTATAAAAATAAATTCATATCTATATTTTTATTAATGCGAACTCAAAATTTTCTAATTCCGAATTTTATGAATTCATACGGATCCGAATATACTTACGATCTTTATAGTATAGCCTTATTAATCCCTTTTTAAGGCTAGCTGGACTCCAAATGCAATCTACCAAAGTTTATATTTAATGGAACCATGTGACTTTTGCTTCTTGTGTTTGGTGATATGCTTACTGCTCATGCTTCTATGTATATATTATATATTGGACATGGGCACGTGATGACATCAAGCGACATAAAGTCTGTGGCTATTTTGGTAAAGTTATTCAAATATTTTTTTAGGGAATATAATATGTACACTTCAAAATTTAGTTAAAATGATATTTACACCTAAACATGCACACTATTGTCGTTTCAAATTATAATTAAATCATAACCGAATTGTTGACCAACTGTTGATCAACTGAACTTTTAATAAATTAGACCGTAAACCGTAACCGAACCGGGTGGTTCCGGTTTAGTTGCGATTGGTGCATTTCCAACCGACGGTTGAATCGAATTTATGATTCAACCGTAAGAAATCCGGTTGATCCGGTTCAACAGTAAAAAAATCCGGTCAACAGGTTTTTTTACGGCTGAACCGGATTTTTTAAATAATTTTTTTTTTAATTTTTATAATATTTTTTAAAAATATTAAAAAAAATACGGTTCAACCGTAACCATACGGTTACGATTAAGATTTACAATTTCGGCTTTGGCCGAACCGTAAACCTTATGGTTCGGTTACTGTTTCCAACCGTAACCGAACCATCTGCATACCAATTTACACACTTAATTTTGAAAACGGACATTAACACCCCTTTCTATTATATTATATGTTAAAAAATAAATTTGACTGCCTTTGACTAGTAAAATGACCACTTTATCCTTATTGCACATTTGGTAATTTATATATATAAAAGTTAAACTTTTATAAGCCTTCATCGTAACACGTGGCAACATATTATTAAATTATAATTTTATAAGAATTCTATTATAATAAGAAAATATATTATATTATCATATTACAATAAGAAATATTATTAAATTATAAAATATCGGTTGAGATCCAGGACGATTTTTTCATCCCGAATAGACTATCGAGGGTTTTATTTTAGGGTAGGTATAAATAACTGAAATCAAACTGAACCGCACCAATATTTTTAATTCAAGTCGGATTGACGGTTTATGTTTGGTAATCGAACCGATGAACCGATGGATTTAACAATTTAAACATGTAAATTATTGTAATTGCTATTACATGCATGTGTTTTTGTTACGCTGCCATTTGATCTGATCAAAGCTGTTTAAATTCCCTTTTGTATTGAACCAATCCTACTAGATTCACATTCACTGCATATGATTGTATGTGTATGTGTATGTATACATTTTGTCGTTGCCCAATTATATTCTTTGCTTGTTATTTAGCAACATTGTTGATAGGTGATTGATTAAAATTAGATATTCTATACACTCAATTGGAGACATTAATTCTTCTCGTATCTTTTACTTTTCTAATGTTTTTTCCACAGTTTAAAAGTCTTTTTATTTAGCAGTTTAGATTAAAATTATTGTCATCTTATGAACTGTTATGGACAAATTATATTGTAATATTTATAAACTGTTGTAACTAACTGTAGGCTGCAGGCTGTCCCTGATTTTTATCGATTTATTTCGGTTCCGAACTGAACCGAAATGACCCGAATCGAATTTAATCGGTTCGGTTAGAAAAACGGTTCGAATTCAATTAAGTTGAATTTGAATCGTTCAGTTAGCGAATTGAACCAAAATCGATTTTGCCCACCACTAATTTTATTATAACAGTAGGAGGGTTTTATTAAGTTTTTTAATATCAGGAGATTTATGTCATTTCCATTACCATTTACCCTTTCAATGAATGTACATAAAAAAAAAAACCAAAAAAAATGTTTATAACTTATAAGGGTATATATATTTGAAATTTCTCTTTTTGGTTTTCACAATTTTCACAAGCATCGGGGTGGGTGACTCATTCATATTGTTTGGATTGCTGTCATATGAATTAAGTTAATTTATAAGTTGCGGTGTAAAAGATAAAATATAAGTTAGCGTAAAAAATAATATCATATTGTGAGATTATAATTTTATGAGAATATAAATTAACTTATAAATTAGTGTTAACATAACTTATACACTTATCAAACTTTACACCAAATGATATTTTTTAAAGAAAAGACAATCTAATTACAAGAATTCAAAAAATTAAAGACATATATATATATATATATATATATAATATATATATATATATAATTATTATTATTTTTTAAAAGATGGTACAAAGGTTTGGGTTTAAATCTTGTTCAGAGCAGATAAAGGAGAAATTTTATTTATATATCTATAAAATTTTGAAGTATTATGTTTAAAAAAAAAGAGAAAAAAGAAAAAGAAAAAGTAGGAATTGGAGAGAAGGAAGGGTCCTCAAATTAAAGCGACATTCAATAAATAGGTAATAATAGAGAATCTAGCGTAAAGTATTAATGGATATATCGAAAAAGAATATTGGAGGCATTAGATGCATGGCCAACCAATGCAAATGCCTTGAGTTATTAAAACTAAGATCTAAAATTAGGTATTTGTGAAGCTGCCTTTAGATTTAGTGGTTTATTTTCTTTGCCATTTTGGTCCACAAAGAAATTTAGGGATTGAGGTGTAATCAGAATCTATCCTAAAAAATTCGATTCTTAAATTTTTAGAATCAAAACATATTATATTTAAATAGAACACTCTAACAATCAGTTCCACCGATTACAAAGTATCATGTTTTCCTTAGTACATAAATATTGTCAATAATTTCAATGGTTTCTCTTCACTTTCAGTCACTAAATTTCTTATTAAATGCAAAAATTAGAACAATCAAAAGCAACTTGAACTAATAACAATGGCATTCAAAGCACTTTAAACAAACAAAAAAAAAAAATACAATATATATTTCTATATTATTGGAGGGCATATATTTCTAATACATGAATATTAAACAATCATACTGATTAAATATAACTTAAAGTCATCCAATTCAAGTTGCATGGCATATGAATTTAAAAATAAAATAAAAATAATTCGATTATGTGGATAGATTCTGATTCCCTACAGTGTATAATCAAAATCAGAACCTATTTTTTCGGTTCCTTATTTTTGAAAACGAAATCTACTTTAAAATAATCGGTTATGGCTCTGGAACTTAATTTTCGGTTAAGTTCTAAGCAGTTCCCGATATATTCAGAACCGTTACTCTTCCCTACAAAGAATAGTATTAATTCGAATTCTACATCACTAACAAAACAAAAAAAATTAAAAATTGAGGAAACCGCATTTATCCCCTAATTTATTAGGGTTTTTGACACTTCATATTATATTTTATAATGAGATTAGTGGTGCACTTACGAAATTAGGATCTAAATTGTGTATCCTAATTATTGTAGCACTAATATAAATTCATTAGTAAAATTATTATATAGGAGAAAATGCCATATCAGTTACAAACTTATCACATAATTTGGGATATAAATTTTGTAATCTAACTTTGTAAATTTTTCATTATTGTTTTTAAATGCCACAAGACCCCTCTATCCTAAAAAATTAACATCCAAATGTTACTTTTGAAAGATAAATGTTGTAATGAATCCATTAGTTTCCAATTGTCTGCTGCCATTGAAAGGTATTGCTACCAACTGCAGGCCACCCTTGTAGACTAATGAAGATAGCTCCAAGCTAACTTTAGGTGCTAAGTTGAAAATATGGCTAACAAACAAAGTAAAGCCATGAATCAATGAGTGAAAGGTGGGTGAACAGTAACCACACTTTGGCTATAAATTCAGCCTTCCAGTGAGCTTGTAAATCATCCCAAAGAGAGAAACAGAGAAGTGTAGTTGAGGTTTTTGTATTATGTTTTATTTGTAAAACTTGTAAATTCTATTCTTGTGAATAATAGAACATTCGGTTTTTTCCTCAAATCTTTTCTAAAGTGATCGGTGAATCACAACAAGTGGTATCATGAGCTTCAGTTATTCTTTGGGATCGTAAAATCGAGTAACAGAGCTTCCGATCAGAAAATCAGTTCCGACGAAAGTTGTCAAAAATCCAATTTGAGGGTACCATCAGCTAGTTCACGGAGAGACGAGCACGGTGGTATTTTCCGGCGACCGATCCGACGTCCAGAACGGCCGCACGCGCCATCCAGTGAGCTTCTCACGCGTGCCATGTGCTAACCAAGGTTGAAGACGATTACGTGGCCGCCACGTCAGCGCCACGTCAGCGTCCAGTCAGCGTCAAGTTATCGCCCATGCCACGTCAGCTTGCCACGTCGGCGTGCCACGTCACCTGCCACGTCAGCTGCCATGTCACCTGAAACGTTAGCACAGCTGGTCCCACTTGCCACGTCAGCGCCACGTAAGCATCCTGTTAAATTTCATGTAGCCCCCTGAAGTTTTGAAATTTACAGTTTTGCCCCAGAACTTTTAGGAATTTACAAATCAGCCCATGTGTCAGATTTAGACCAACGAAGTGTCTATTCCACAATTTTCGACCGTTCCGAATGCAACGGTGATCTTGGATTTGTGAAATTCAGCCCCAATTTTATTGTATTTTCATTTTAAACTTTAAAACTTAAAATGGAAATGGAAGATTCCCATTCTGGTGCAATGATTAAACTGGCTGCAACTAATTACTCCATCTGGAGACCTCGGATGATAGATTTTTTACATTGCAAAGATTTATTTGATGTCATCGAGTTGAAGGGAGTGAAACCAGAGTCTGTTAAGGAGTATGACTGGAATAAACTTAACAACAGAACTTTGGGTCAGATTAGGCAGTGGATTGGTCACAATGTTTTCCACCACGTAGCACATGACACATATGCTTATGACATGTGGAGGAAATTGGAAGACACGTTCTAGGCCAAAACAGCTCAGAATAAGGCCTTAATCATGAGGCGTTTGGTGAACCTGAAGCTACGGAGTGGAACTTCCGTTGCAGCCGTTGCAGAACACACCAACGAGTTCCAAAGCCTAGTGAACCAGTTGTCTGCAGTAGACATGCAACTGGCAGACGAAGTGCTTCCACTGTGGCATAGAAGGCCACTTGAAGAAAAATTACCGGAAACTGCAACGGGAGCAGAGACAATGCAATAACCAGCCGAAGAAGAAGATGACGCGGAGACACTAGTAGTTACCACAGTAGATGTACCTATATGCTCCGGCCATGAAGAATCATGCATTCACACCGCAACTCAGGATGTCGAGTGGGTGGTAGATACTTCAGCATCCTACCACGTCACTCATCACATGGATTTCTTCATAATATATAAAACATGAGACTTTGGAGCAGTGAAGATGTGGAATACCAGTTCTTCTCAGATAATAGGAATTGGTGATATACAGTTGCGGACAAACGCATGGTATACAATAACCCTGAAGGAGGTCAGACATGTTCCAGAACTTCGGCTCAACTTACTCTCGGGGTTGCCATTGACAAACAGGGTTATGTGATGAGTGGTATTTCTATCACTATTTCCCACTCATTTAACCTAATATTTTGTATAGTTTCTTGAGTTTTGTGAATATTTTGATATGTTTTGTGTTATTTTGCAGATAAATAAAGTTTCAGGACATTCTGGAGGTGTTTTGGGGCAAAATGGACAAAATTGGACAAAAAGGGCAAAATCGTCATTTCAGCGTCGCGACGCTGAAGCCTTGCGCGTCGCGACGCCCAGTGTGCGCCGAATATGCTAACATGCGCCTGGTCAACAAATCAGAATTTGAGAAGTTTGACTTTGCTAACGTGCGCCGTGCCACGTGTCACCATCACAACAGAGATGCTAAAATGCGCCGTGCCACGTGTCAACATCCTACGGTGCCGACAGTCATCATCGCCACGTGTGCCACGTGTCATCCTACGTGTAGCCACGTCATCCGGTCAACCGAGTCAACGATCCATGTGTCATGCCACATCAACAGCCACGTCAGCAAGTCAACCGAGTCAACATGCCACGTCATCATCAGCCAATCACAGAGCGACACGTGTCAACATCTCATTCGTCCGACGGCCGCCGCCCCACGTGTCGCCACGTCGCCTTCCACATCATCAAAGTGACGCAAGCAATGACGTCATGAACAGTTGACACGTCAGCGTGACGTAAGCAATGACGTCATGAACAGTGCCACGTCATCGGATAAGATTCTGAGCCGACCAACCAGCGCGTGACACGTGTCGTACTGTACCCAGCGTCGCGACGCTAGTGCAATTTGGGCGTCGCGACGCCGGACCCTTATCCGAGCCTATAAATAGATATCGAATTTTCATAATTCATTACACATTTCTCTCTCTTTTCTTAGTTCTAAATTGAGAGCTTCTCTCTCTAGAATATTTTAGTTTAAGTTTTGTAAATATTTTTAATTACTTTTTAATAGTAATAGTAATTTTACTTTCTTATTTCTCACAATTTTTACTATTTACTATGTGTATGTAACTTTTCACCGCTAAGGTAAAAAGGTAATTCTTTTACTATTGCTATTTAGATTAATCTCCCTAAAATATAATATATAAACTATTTATAACCGGACTTAATAAGGATACCGCCAGATTGGTCGGTTGGTTATTAAATTCTTATTCCGCCTTTATGGCTGGTTATTTTGGTTTGGTTATTTTGGTTCCGCCTTTATGGCTGGTTAATTATAATCTCAAGTTTATATATTATTTTAATGGGAGATTTCTAAAATAGTAAATAGTAGAAGTAATTCCTTTTACCTTAGCATTTCATTTATTTATTTATTTTATTTTATTTTTCAACTTTTTATTTATGTCTTTTTATTTTTATGTCTTTTATTTTTATGTCTTTACTAGTCCTAGTTATGTGTTAGTTATCTAGGGGTTGTGATGATTTCTAATATCACCGTATTAAAAAAGGGTTAGAGTTATAGTTGGGGTACTTAAAAGAGTTATTTGTTGAGTCATAATCTTAATGCTTTTTATTAACCGATCACTAATAAAATTGATTAGGTAAACTTAAAATGAACTAGACATAGGGATTTTAAGTTTAAAGACCTTAGTCTCAACAACCCACGATCTTCCTTAAGGATAGATAACCCTTTAATAGATTTCCTTACAAGATAGGAATATACCTGTCGGGCGGGGTAGTCATAATTGGAACTCAATCTTAATGAATCTAGGTATTTAATTGACATAGACATATGGTTCAATTGGATTATACTAGGTATTTGTAAATGATCATTCGGAGAGGCTTTTACATAATTTAGTGTTCCAGATTAATAATTCAATATTTACCTAACTATGGTTAATTACTTCATCTTTTAAATGATATTAGAATGATTCACAACCCTAGATTTTTGTGTCTTTTGTATTTTCCTTAGTATTTTCTTTTGTCATTTTATTTATTTATTTATTTAGCAACTCTACAAATCAAATCATTTCAGCAATCAATTCCCTTCTCCCTATAATTAGATATCTGTAAATAATAGTATCAACAATTAATAACAATAGTAGGAATTAAATCCTCGTGGGATCGATATTTTATACTACTTGAACTACTTTAGACACGCTTGTTGCGTTATACCGTGTGTTTTACGCCGGTCAAGTTTTTGGCGCCGTTGCCGGGGACTTATTTTTCTTGAGTTGTTAATTTTGAAACTATCAAATTTACTTATATCTAATTTTCTTTCTTTTATTTTGTAATTTTTATTTCTTTTGTTTGTGGTGATTAAAAATGGAACACTCTGGGAGATTGAAAGATCACGAGCGTTACAAGAAGATACACCCAAACTGGAAAGCAACAGTCCGGTTTCTGAGGCCTGTTGTTCAGCCCATAATCGCACTGGATGCCAGAATCAAGCAATATCACATTTGTCAACATAATGAAATGGGGAGATGTGTAATTTGGTGATGGTAAAAACACCCGAGCGATCAATGTATTCCTTTCAGAGTGGCAGAATTTTTGGAATCAACCAAGGTACGAAGAATCATCACATTTTCCATCTTATCCACCATCTTCCTTCGATTCTTATCAAGAACCAGAACCCCGAGGAAGATCAATTGATCACATGTTCAAAACAAGAAGCTCGATTTGATGCACAAATTCGAGTAATGCAGAATCCATACAAATAAATATCAGATCAGACAATTAACAGCAAACCAGAACATCATACCTCAAGAACCAGTTTCAGATGAACACTGATGAAGCCTTCGAGTACCCAGAAATCCACAATGACACCTAACAAAGGAGGAGGCTGAGGAGAATCAACAACCAGAGGTATCAGTTCAGGAACCCGAACCGACAAAGTCTCGATTTGATTTCTATTATTCAGATTCTGACGAGGATGAAACTGAGCTGTTTTTCCCAATACATCAAAATTGAGGATGGAATTCTGTATCCTCAAAATGAAGATCTTGGAGATTCCATTGCACAAATGTTTGATGAAGATCTACCTGAGCCAATCATTTCAACCAGATCAGAGATGAAGACCTAAAATCTAACATTTCTTTTCAGGTTAACAATTTGAAACATGTATTTCACAGATGACAGATGAAGAGCTGAATGCAGAAATTTTCAAATACATCTGTGAAGAAAAGGTGGAGCAAGAAAAGAGCAACAATGGAGGAGCAAATGTCTGACCTTATTAAAGATCCAGAGCATTCAGGAAAAACATCGCTGTTTTGGGGGAGTACAAATCAAAGATATCAAACAGAAGCTTGACAGAATGGAACTTCCATTCCAAGTCAAGCACCACCTACGAGACCTCATGATTTTCTTTCTTTCTTTGCAGGAACTACTGGAGCAACAAAGATCAAAAAGGTGGCACGAGCACTAAATATGACAAAATTCTTTTTGCCACTTTACCGTTGGAAGAGACCCTTCAAAGCAACGCTCACGGAATTGTCTTTGATAGGACATCCAAAACGACACTGAAACCTCCTTGACAGATGAATTTCAGTCACGTCTGGCTGAAGACGAAAAATTTAGCGCTAGGTGGGAGGCAACCCATTTAACCAGGTATGATCTTCTAAACTCTTCTTTTACTATTTAAGATATTTGGAACATTGTCTCATTAGGTTTGGGGGTAAGGAGAATAGTAATAGTACTTGTTCGTATTGTTTTTATTTTTAGTCCAAATTTTTCAAAAAAACAAAAAAATTAAAAAATTAATAAAACAAAGGGCATATTTAAAGCTAGGTGATGGTTTGGTGTCTTCCTTCACTCACTATCTTTTTATAAGGAAAAACTGTGAAGGCACCTAGATAATCATTCACTTGTAGCGTGTTGTGACAGACTAGTGATGGAGGACTCGTTGTTTATTCCTGACAACAAGCGATAAGAACCTAAGGGGCTTGGGTATTTAAGTGAGCCTCGCTCCACCTTCCCTCTGGGAATCTACAACGGGAAGTCCATTCGACAGTTAGTCACACACCATAAACTGACCTTTGATTAAACTTTTAAAAAAAAACATGTAAATTATAGTTTATGACTAGTAGAAATATGTGGTTGTTATGTTGACTAAAAAGATGAAATTGGTAAGAAATAGCTGTTGTAAGGAATTCTCACTCCTGAGACGTATTTCAAACCTAATTCAAAACAAGTTAATTTTTGTTTATTCACTTTTGAATTATTAAATCTGTAAATTCTCCATAAACTGACTAAAATGAATCTTCATATACTTAGTTAGCAGATATTATCAACATACATGTTAACATACAGACATGAGCTAAAATTGAAAAGTTTGTAATATCCAGTACTCTAGTTTTAATGGAGAAGCATCTAAAAAAATATGTGGATGGAATAAAAAAAAAAAAAAAACATCTGAGATCCGAGTTATTAAGTCTGTAAGGGTATTTTAATACCTAGTGCCCTAAAACCAACTGGTTTGGGAGTCATTGGCCCAAAGCTCATTACATGGATCAAAAAGATGATAGAAAATAAATTTATATATTGTATATATATCTGAAGTCTGAGTAATTAAGTCCTTAGGGGTGTCTTAACACCTGATGCCCTAAAGCCAACTGGTTGGGAGTCACCGACCTAAAGCTCGCTACATAGATGGAAGATATTGTATATAAATAAAAAATAGAGAAAAAAAATCAAAGAAAAATCAGAAAAATCAGAAATTTATTCCATTACTACAAAAAGGTGTGAAATCTAATAGAACTTTAGGACAAAAATATTACTCTCTTATCAACTGCACTTATGACTGTTGTGGGCAAAAATGAGTTGTTTAATATTTTGTTGACTGTGTATATGAAGAATGGTAAAAATAATCGGAGAAGTTACTTATTCAGTAATTTAGAATGAAACAAACATCTAGTAACTTGGATTAGAAATTTCACCTGATTAGTCACTAACATCTTTATTCTCTTTCGCTTGTCTTTTTGCTTTTGTGTGCATTAGTTTCACTACCTTTTACTTTTATAAAATATTGTGGGTATCATTGCTGTAAACCTTCACGAGACTACAACTCGTCCACTAGGGACCTAGGGGTTTAAAGGCTTGTTGCATATGCTAAATGCAACGTGATCCCTACGAAAGTGGCTTAGTTAAATGTTATTTTATGTTATTTTATTTTATTTTGCTCGAGACTAGCAAAATGTTAGGTTTGGGGGTGTGATGAGTGGTATTTCTATCACTATTTCCCACTCATTTAACCTAATATTTTGTATAGTTTCTTGAGTTTTGTGAATTTTTGATTATGTTTTGTGTTATTTTGCAGATAAATAAAGTTTCAGGACATTCTGGAGGTGTTTTGGGGCAAAATGGACAAAATTGGACAAAAAGGGCAAAATCGTCATTTCAGCGTCGCGACGGCTGAAGCTTGCGCGTCGCGACGCCCAGTGTGCGCCGAATATGCTAACATGCGCCTGGTCAACAAATCAGAATTTGAGAAGTTTGACTTTGCTACGTGCGCCGTGCCACGTGTCACCATCACAACAGAGATGCTAAAATGCGCCGTGCCACGTGTCAACATCCTACGGTGCCGACAGTCATCATCGCCACGTGTGCCACGTGTCATCCTACGTGTAGCCACGTCATCCGGTCAACCGAGTCAACGATCCATGTGTCATGCACATCAACAGCCACGTCAGCAAGTCAACCGAGTCACATGCCACGTCATCATCAGCCAATCACAGAGCGACACGTGTCAACATCTCATTCGTCCGACGGCCGCCGCCCCACGTGTCGCCACGTCGCCTTCCACATCATCAAAGTGACGCAAGCAATGACGTCATGAACAGTTGACACGTCAGCGTGACGCAAGCAATGACGTCATGACAGTGCCACGTCATCGGATAAGATTCTGAGTCGACCAACCAGCGCGTGACACGTGTCGTACTGTACCCAGCGTCGCGACGCTAGTGCAATTTGGGTCGCGACGCGGCCCTTATCCGAGCCTATAAATAGATATCGAATTTTCATAATTCATTACACCTTTCTCTCTCTTTTTCTTAGTTCTAAATTGAGAGCTCTCTCTCTAGAATATTTTAGTTTAAGTTTGTAAATATTTTTAATTACTTTTTATAGTAATAGTAATTTTACTTTCTTATTTCTTACAATTTTTACTATTTACTATGTGTAGGTAACTTTTCACCGCTAAGGTAAAAAGGTAATTCTTTTACTATTGCTATTTAGATTAATCTCCTCTAAATATAATATATAAACTATTTATAACCGGACTTAATAAGGATACCGCCAGATTGGTCGGTTGGTTATTAAATTCTTATTCCGCCTTTATGGCTGGTTATTTTGGTTCCCCTTTATGGCTGGTTATTTTGGTTCTGCCTTTATGGCTGGTTAATTATAATCTCAAGTTTATATATTATTTTAATGGAGATTTCTAAAATAGTAAATAGTAGAAGTAATTCCTTTACCTTAGCATTTCATTTTATTTTATTTTTCAACTTTTATTTTATGTCTTTTTATTTTTATGTCTTTTAATTTTATGTCTTTACTAGTCCTAGTTATGTGTTAGTTATCTAGGGTTGTGATGATTTCTAATATCACCGAAATAAAGAGTTGGCTTAGATTATAGGTTAGGAGGTTAGGCTTTTAAAAGTTATTTGTTGAGTCATAATCTTAATGCTTTTAATAATCAACCGATTAAGGAATAAAATTAGTAAATTGTGATTAGACTAGAATCTTGATTTAAGTTTCGCTGATCTTCCTCGATTCTATAAATAGGGATTTTAAGTTTAAAGACGTTAGTACAACTCCACGATCTTCCTTAAGGATAGATAACCTCTTTAATAGATTCCTATATGATAGGAAGTACCTGTCGGGCGGGTAGTCATAATTGGAACTCAATCTTAATGAATCTAGGTAATTTAATTGACATAGACATATGGTTTCATTGGATTATACTAGGTATTTGTAAATGATCATTCGGAAGAGGCTTTTACATATTTAGTGTTCCAGATTAATAATTCAATAATTTACCTAACTATGTTTAAAACTACTCATCTTTAAATGATATTAGAATGATTCACAACCCTAGATTTTTGTCTTTTGTATTTTCCTTAGTATTTTCTTTTGTCTTTTTATTTTATTTATTTAGCAACTCTACAAATCAAATCATTTCAAGCAATCAATTCCCTTCTCCCTATAATTAGATATTCTGTAAATAAATAGTATCAACAATTAATAACATATAGTAGGAATTAAATCCTCGTGGGATCGATATTTTTATACTACTTGAACGATACGTGCGCTTGCGTTATCCGTGTGTGTTTACGCCGGTCAAGTTTTGGCGCCGTTGCCGGGGACTTATTTTCTTGAGTTGTTAATTTTGAAACTATCAAATTTACTTATATCTAATTTTCTTTCTTTATTTTGTAATTTTTATTTCTTTTGTTTTCAGGTGATTAAAAAAAAAAAAAAACTACTGGGAGATTGAAAGATCACGAGCGTTACAAGAAGATAACACCCAAATCTGGAAGCAACAGTCCGGTTTTCTGAGGCCTGTTGTTCAGCCCAATAACTATCACTGGATGCCAGAATCAAGCAATATCACATTTGCTCAACATAATGAAATGGGGAGATGTGTAATTTGTGATGGTAACCACCCGAGCGATCAATGTTATTACCTTTCAGAGTGGCAGAATTTTTGGAATCACCAAGGTACGAAGAATCATCACATTTTCCATCTTATCCACCATCTCCTTCGATCTTATCAAGAACCAGAACCATCCGAGGAAGATCATTGATTCACATGTTCAAAGAACAAGAAGCTCGATTTGATGCACAAATTCAGAGTAATGCAGAATCCATACAAAGAATAAATATCAGATCAGACAATTAACAGCAAACCAGAACATCATACCTCAAGAACCAGTTTCAGATGACACTGATGAAGCCTTCGAGTACCCAGAAATCCACAATGACACCTTAACAAAGGAGGAGCTGAGGAGAATCAACAACCAGAGGTATCAGTTCAGGAACCCGAACCGACAAAGTCTCGATTTGATTTCTATTATTCAGATTCTGACGAGGATGAAACTGAGCTGTTTGTCCCAAATACATCAAAAATTGAGGATGGAATTCTGTATCCTCAAAATGAAGATCTTGGAGATTCCATTGCACAAATGTTTGATGAAGATCTACCTGAGCCAATCATTTCAACCAGATCAGAGGATGAAACCTAAAATCTAACATTTCTTTCAGGTTAACAATTTTGAAACATGTATTTCACAGATGACAGATGAAGAGCTGAATGCAGAAATTTTCAAATACATCTGTGAAGAAAAGGTGGAGCAAGAAAAAGAGCAAATGGAGGAGCAAATGTCTGACCTTATTAAAGATCCAGAGCATTCAGGAAAAACATCGCTGTTTTGGGGAGTACAAATCAAAGATATCAAACAGAAGCTTGACAGAATGGAACTTCCATTCCAAGTCAAGCACCATACGAGACCTCATGATTTTCTTTCTTTCTTTGCAGGAACTACTGGAGCAACAAAGATCAAAAAGGTGGCACGAGCACTAAATATGACAAAATTCTTTTTGCCACTTTACCTGTTAAGAGACCCTTCAAAAGCAACGCTCACGGAATTGTCTTTGATAGGACATCCAAAACGACACTGAAACCTCATTGACAGATGAATTTCAGTCACGTCTGGCTGAAGACGAAAAATTTAGCGCTAGGTGGGAGGCAACCCATTTAACCAGGTATGATCTTCTAAACTCTTCTTTTACTATTTAAGATATTTGGAACATTGTCTCATTTAGGTTTGGGGTAAGGAGAATAGTAAATAGTACTTGTTCGTATGTGTTTTTATTTTTAGTCCAAAATTTTTCAAAAAATACAAAAAAAAATTAAAAATATAATAAAAACAAAGGGCATATTTAAAGCTAGGTGATGTTTGGTTCTTCCTTCACTCACTACCTTTTTATAAGGAAAGCTGTGAAGGCACCTAGATAATCTTCACTTGTAGCGGTTGTGACAGACTAGTGATGGAGGACTCGTTGTTTATTCCTGACAACAAGCGATAAGAGCCTAAGGGGTTTGGGTATTTAAGTGAGCCTCGCTCCACCTTCCCTCTGGGGAATCTACAACGGGAAGTCCATTCGACAGTTAGTCACACACCATAAACTGAACCTTTGATTAAACTTTAAACATTAAACAGGGTTATGTGATGAGTGGTATTTCTATCACTATTTCCCACTCATTTAACCTAATATTTTGTATAGTTTCTTGAGTTTTGTGAATATTTTGTATATGTTTGTGTTATTTTGCAGATAAATAATTTCAGGACATTCTGGAGGTGTTTTGGGGTAAAATGGACAAAATGGACAAAAAGGGGCAAAATCGTCATTTCAGCGTCGCGACGCTGAAGCCTGCGCGTCGCGACGCCCAGTGTGCGCCGAATATGCTAACATGCGCCTGGTCAACAAATCAGAATTTGAGAAGTTTGACTTTGCTAACGTGCGCCGTGCCACGTGTCATCATCACAACGGAGATGCTAAAATGCTCCGTGCCACCGTCAACATCCTACGGTCGCCGACATAGTCAGTCATCATCGCCACGTGTGCCACGTGTCATCCTACGTGTAGCCACGTCATCCGGTCAACCGAGTCAACGATCCATGTGTCATGCACATCAACCAGCACCCCGCAAGTCAACCGAGTCAACATGCCACGTCATCATCAGCCAATCACGAGCGACACGTGTCAACTCTCATTCGTCCGACGGCCGCCGCCCCACGTGTCGCCACGTCGCCTTCCACATCATCAAAGTGACGCAAGCAATGACGTCATGAACAGTTGACACGTCAGCGTGACGCAAGCAATGACGTCATGAACAGTGCCACGTCATCGGATAAGATTCTGAGTCGACCAACCAGCGCGTGACACGTGTCGTACTGTACCCAGCGTCGCGACGCTAGTGCAATTTGGGCGTCGCGACGCCGGACCCTTTATCCGAGCCTATAAATAGATATCGAATTTTCATAATTCATTACACCTTTCTCTCTCTTTTCTTAGTTCTAAATTGAGAGCTTCTCTCTCTAGAATATTTTAGTTTAAGTTTTGTAAATATTTTTAATTACTTTTTAATAGTATAGTAATTTTACTTTCTTATTTCTACAATTTTTACTATTTACTGTGTAGGTAACTTTTCACCGCTAAGGTAAAAGGTAATTCTTTTACTATTGCTATTTAGATTAATCTCCCTAAAATATAATATATAAACTATTTATAACCGACTTAATAAGGATACCGCCAGATTGGTCGGTTGGTTATTAAATTCTTATTCCGCCTTATGGCTGTTTATTTTGGTTCCGCCTTTATGGCTGTATTTTGGTTCTGCCTTTATGGCTGGTTAATTATAATCTCAAGTTTATATATTATTTTAATGGGAGATTTCTAAAATAGTAAATAGTAGAAGTAATTCCTTTTACCTTAGCATTCATTTTATTTTATTTTTCAACTTTTATTTTATGTCTTTTTATTTTTATGTCTTTTATTTTATGTCTTTACTAGTCCTAGTTATGTGTTAGTTATCTAGGGGTTGTGATGATTTCTAATATCACCGTATTAAAAAAGGGTTAGATTATAGTTGGGGTACTTAAAAGAGTTATTTGTTGAGTCATAATCTTAATGCTTTTTATTAACCGATCACTAATAAAATTGATTAGGTAAACTAAAATGAACTAGACATAGGGATTTTAAGTTTAAAGACCTTAGTCTCAACAACCCACGATCTTCCTAAGGATAGATAACCCTTAATAGATTTCCTTACAGGATAGGAAAATACCTGTCGGGCGGGGTGGGTAGTCGGTAGTCATAATTGAAACTCATCTTAATGAATCTAGGTAATTTAATGACATAGACATATGGTTCAATTGGATTATACTAGGTATTTGTAAATGATCATTCGGAAGAGGCTTTTTACATAATTTAGTGTTCAGATTAATATTCAATAATTACCTAACTATGTTTAACTACTTCATCTTTTAAATGATATTAGAATGATTCACAACTCTAGATTTTGTGTCTTTGTATTTGCCTTAGTATTTTTTTTTGTCTTTTTATTTATTTATTTATTTAGCAACTCTACAAATCAAATCATTTCAAGCAATCAATTCCCTTCTCCCTATAATTAGATATCTGTAAATAAATAGTATCAACAATATAACAATAGTAGGAATAAATCCTCGTGGGATCGATATTTTTATACTACTTGAACGATACGTGCGCTTGCGTTATAGTGTGTGTTTACGCCGGTCAAGTTTTTGGGCGTTGCCGGGGGACTTATTTTCTGAGTTGTTAATTTGAAACTATCAAATTTACTTATATCTAATTTCTTTCTTTTATTTTGTAATTTTTATTTTCTTTTGTTTCAGGTGATTAAAAAATGGGAACACTACTGGGAGATTGAAAGATCACGAGCGTTACAAGAAGATACACCCCAAATCTGGAAGCAACAGTCGGTTTTCTGAGGCCTGTGTTCAGCCCAATAACTATCACTGGATGCCAGAATCAAGCAATATCACATTTGCTCTCAACATAATGAAATGGGGAGATGTGTAATTTGTGATTGGTAACCACCCGAGCGATCAAGTATTTACCTTTCAGAGTGGCAGAATTTTGGAATCAACCAAGGTACGAAGAATCATCACATTTTCATCTTATCCACCATCTTCCTTCGATTCTTATCAAGAACCAGAACCATCCGAGGAAGATCAATTGATTCACATGTTCAAAGAACAAGAAGCTCGATTTGATGCACAAATTCAGAGTAATGCAGAATCCATACAAAGAATAAACATATCAGATCAGGACAATTAACAGCAAACCAGAACATCATACCTCAAGAACCAGTTCAGATGACACTGATGAAGCCTTCGAGTACCAGAAATCC
The DNA here is from genome assembly GCA_019454045.1 of Zanthoxylum bungeanum. Classification (NCBI taxonomy): domain Eukaryota; kingdom Viridiplantae; phylum Streptophyta; class Magnoliopsida; order Sapindales; family Rutaceae; genus Zanthoxylum; species Zanthoxylum bungeanum. The sequence goes on along the minus strand of SKCR01007942.1, from coordinate 2,755 downwards.
ACAATGACACCTTAACAAAGGAGGAGGCTGAGGAGAATCAACAACCAGAGGTATCAGTTCAGGAACCCGAACCGACAAAGTCTCGATTTGATTTCTATTATTCAGATTCTGACGAGGATGAAACTGAGCTGTTTGTCCCAAATACATCAAAAATTGAGGATGGAATTCTGTATCCTCAAAATGAAGATCTTGGAGATTCCATTGCACAAATGTTTGATGAAGATTACCTGAGCCAATCATTTCAACCAGATCAGAGGATGAAGACCTAAAATCTAACATTTCTTTTCAGGTTAACAATTTTGAAACATGTATTCACAGATGACAGATGAAGAGCTGAATGCAGAAATTTTCAAATACATCTGTGAAGAAAAGGTGGAGCAAGAAAAAGAGCAAATGGAGGAGCAAATGTCTGACCTTATTAAAGATCCAGAGCATTCAGGAAAAAACATCGCTGTTTTGGGGAGTACAAATCAAAGATATCAAACAGAAGCTTGACAGAATGGAACTTCCATTCCAAGTCAAGCACCATACGAGACCTCATGATTTTCTTTCTTTTTGCAGGAACTACTGGAGCAACAAAGATCAAAAAGGGGCGGACGAGCACTAAATATGACAAAATTCTTTTTGCCACTTTACCGTTGGAAGAGACCCTTCAAAAGCAACGCTCACGGAATGTCTTGATAGGACATCCAAAACGACACTGAAACCTCATTGACAGATGAATTTCAGTCACGTTGGCTGGCGAAGACGAAAAATTTAGCGCTAGGTGGGAGGCAACCCATTTAACCAGGTATGATCTTCTAAACTCTTCTTTTACTATTTAAGATATTTGGAACATTGTCTCTTAGGTTTGGGGTAAGGAGGAATAGTAAATAGTACTGTTCGTATTGTGTTTTTATTTTTAGTCCAAATTTCTTCAAAAAATACAAAAAAAAATTAAAAAATAATAAAAACAAGGGGCATATTTAAAGCTAGGTGATGGTTGGTGTCTTCCTTCACTCACTACCTTTTTATAAGGAAACGCTGTTGTGAAGGCACCTAGATAATCATTCAATTGTAGCGTGTTGTGACAGACTAGTGATGGAGGACTCGTGTTTATCCTGACAACAAGGGATAAGAGCCTAAGGGGTTTGGGGGTATTTAAGTGAGCCTCGCTCCACCTTCCCTTGGGGAATCTACAACGGGAAGTCCATTCGACAGTTAGTTAGTCACACACCATAAACTGAACCTTTGATTAAACTTAAACATTAAACAGGGTTATGTGATGAGTGGTATTTCTATCACTATTCCCACTCATTTAACCTAATATTTGTATAGTTTCTGAGTTTTGTGAATATTTTGATATGTTTTGTGTTATTTTGCAGATAGATAAATAAAGTTTCAGGACATTCTGGAGGTGTTTTGGGGTAAATGGACAAAATTGGACAAAAAGGGCAAAATCGTCATTCAGCGTCGCGACGCTGAAGCCTTGCGCGTCGCGACGCCCAGTGTGCGCCGAATATGCTAACATGCGCTGGTCAACAAATCAGAATTTGAGAAGTTGACTTTGCTAACGTGCGCCGTGCCACGTGTCATCATCACAACGGAGATGCTAAAATGCGCCGTGCCACGTGTCAACATCCTACGGTGCCGACAGTCATCATCGCCACGTGTGCCACGTGTCATCCTACGTGTAGCCACGTCATCCGGTCAACCGAGTCAACGATCCATGTGTCATGCCACATCAACAGCCACGTCAGCAAGTCAACCGAGTCAACATGCCACGTCATCATCAGCCAATCACAGAGCGACACGTGTCAATATCTCATTCGTCCGACGGCCGCCGCCCCACGTGTCGCCACGTCGCCTTCCACATCATCAAAGTGACGCAAGCAATGACGTCATGAACAGTTGACACGTCAGCGTGACGCAAGCAATGACGTCATGAACAGTGCCACGTCATCGGATAAGATTCTGAGTCGACCAACCAGCGCGTGACACGTGTCTACTGTACCCAGCGTCGCGACGCTAGTGCAATTTGGGCGTCGCGACGCCGGACCCTTATCCGAGCCTATAAATAGATATCGAATTTTCATAATTCATTACACCTTTTCTCTCTCTTTCTTAGTTCTAAATTGAGAGCTTCTCTCTCTAGAATATTTTAGTTAAGTTTTGTAAATATTTTAATACTTTTTAATAGTAATAGTAATTTTACTTTCTTATTTCTTACAATTTTACTATTTACTATGTGTAGGACTTTTCACCGCTAAGGTAAAAAGGTAATTCTTTTACTATTGCTATTTAGATTAATCTCCCTAAAATATAATATATAAACTATTTATAACCGGACTTAATAAGGATACCGCCAGATTGGTCGGTTGGTTATTAAATTCTTATTCCGCCTTTATGGCTGGTTATTTGTTCCGCCTTTATGGCTGGTTATTTTTGGTTCTGCCTTTATGGCTGGTTAATTATAATCTCAAGTTTATATATTATTTTAATGGGAGATTTCTAAAATAGTAAATAGTAGAAGTAATTCCTTTTACCTTAGCATTTCATTTTATTTTATTTTTCAACTTTTATTTTATGTCTTTATTTTTATGTCTTTTATTTATGTCTTACTAGTCCTAGTTATGTGTTAGTTATCTAGGGGTTGTGATGATTTCTAATATCACCGTATTAAAAAAGGGTAGATTATAGTGGGGGTGGGTACTTAAAAGAGTTATTTGTTGAGTATATAATCTTAATGCTTTTTATTAACCGATCACTAATAAAA
>SKCR01007941.1:0-24209 GCA_019454045.1 Zanthoxylum bungeanum | reverse complement strand
AACCCTAAGATACACTATTATAAAGAGGCCAAAATCCAAATCCTAGTCTTCCTGGATTCTCATCGACGAAAAAAAACACAAAAACAAAAACCTAAGCTTCCTCTCTCTGGAACACTCTCACTCGGCCAACTCAAAAGCAACAACGAAACCCTAACCCACACAGCCCTTCTCACCAACTCGTAAAACAACAAAAAAAACTAAGCACCAAACAAAAAAACCACTCACGGCCAATCAACAAAAAAAGCCACACTCCTCACACGACAACAAAATTGCCCCCTCACCCTCACTCGCAGCCCCTCTCCACAAACAAAAGCAACAACGAAACCCTAGCCTCACACGGTCCCTCTCACTAATCTCGTCTCTCTCTTCCTTGGCTCTGGACGCATACAACACTTGGCCTCTCTCTCTCTAAACCAAAAAAAATAAACCCTTCATCATGTCGTTCACGCCAAAAAAACAAAACAAGAAAAACCAGCCTTAACCCTAGACACTCAAAGCTTCGGCCTTCTCTCTCTAACGAACACATAGACCACTTGTTCTCTCGGCAACAAATAGAACACCAGCCCCACGACAACAATAGAGACCCTCCTCGACACACAGTCCCTCATCAATATGCAAACAACAATCAAACAACAGCCTCTAACCCTACCGAACGAACCATAGTTCTCTAAGCCACCTTCTATCTCGTCCCTTAAGCCGGCCCTCTACAAACTGAAACAGAGGGGTGAGTGCGGCCTTAAATCATTTCCCAGTTCACACTGGGTGGGGACTCCATTTATTCTCTGGTTTAGTCCCCCGCGGGCTACTCCGTACTCCCAACGGGCCGCGAGCCCGGACAGCGTCGTCGTACCTCTGTACCATGCCTACAGTCTGGCGACTCCACTGGGATAGAGAATCGGCCCCGAAATAATGTCTTGTAATGTTTTTGAATTTTGCTTTAGTTAACCTTGTCTACAAGTGGGTTGGGTGTTGGACAATTATGACCCATAACGTCACTATTTATACAGATCACAGTGTTGTTGTACAAATTAACTATGTGATAAAGGAGATTGCACTCTTATCATTTGTGATTAGATCACCAAGATATATAAATGATAGGAGGTCCCTGTGATTTGTTCCTGGATTGAGAATGATATGACACAGTATCAATCCATGAAGGATAAATCATTAAATATCCCTAGTCAGAGCATTATCGAGATTGGACATCGATGAATGCGTAAAAGACTAGTATTACACTTGTGCGCGTTGTGAGGGCACAACGACATAGTTCTCATATATTTGGGTATATGATACTCATGCAAGTGTAATAAAAGGTTGTGTTTCACCGATGGTACGGGAAACAGCTTCGCTCTGGATAAGACCCCCTCAGAATTCCATTGGTAGTATGACTATGTGTCTATGGAAGTCCGAAATAAGGGTAGATGTATTTGGTCTTAACCTGATACTTGCACCGCTAATGCATACGACAATCAATATACTTTGGTTGAGGTCGTCCAGGGCTTTAACCGGTTTCTGTGTACGCCAATTCTGGGTATATCGAGAATCGTAGTGTGTTGGGTGTGATGTCAAGACGGAAGTGTCACTCCAGTCATATGGAGTTGATGATCGCGCAGGGATACAGAACTAGCTCTCTAAATAAGGTTGCAATCGTCGGGATAATATGACTTGGTCATGATTATCCGATATTAAAGAGACTAGTTGCTCGTTATCTGATATATGCTTCGTACGGGGCAGACACTGTACCAGCCCCAGGCCTCGCATGTGATCATCTGATACTGGACAGAAATACGCAATACTACGTATACTACGCCTGATACAGATCCTTTATTCCTGTAAGGATATTTCCGGAGAATTGGGGAGGCATGGCGCTTTGCTAGAAACCAACCTTGTCTTGTAATTCGGTATAAACGTAGTAGGAGGTACTTACGTGTTCGGATAGTCCGACGATCGAATTTACTGCCAACATATCCGGGGATCTCATGGGTCGCTTCCCAAAGATTCACCGATGATGTATGACTCGCACTTTTAATTAATCTGGGATTAATAAGATGAGAGAGAAAATTAATCTGGGATTAATTGCGGAGATATTTTATCTGGGATAAAATATCAATTAAAAGAGAGAACGATTATTTTGGAATTAATCGGTAAATTAATAAATTTGATATATTAAACGAAATTGGATTTCGACGAGCAATTAAAATTAGATTTTAATTCGGGCGAACGAATTAATTTAGAATTAATTCGTTAGCAACGTGAATAGTGACTTCGCTAGGCGTAATCATTTAATTACGACGCAACGAGAAATTTGTTAATTTGGAATTAGCGAACCCGAGCATGAGATTATTTGCGAGCGCATTCGCATTTCGAATTCGAGTGCGGCACGCAAGTCAAATCAAGCGTCAAATCGCTAGTCGCATCAAGCGTCAAATCACTAGTCACTTTGAGTGATGTGACATCTTGTCACTTGATTTGATTGATTGATTGATTGATTGATGTTGGTGGTTGGAATTAATTACCTTGACCTTTTTGGAAAAAGCAAAATCAATTAATTAATTTTTGAAATTAGATTTGTGTATTAGATACACAAAATCCCTCAACCAAAATCGATCTCTCTCCTTTTTCATTTTGGAGCCAAAACTATTCTCTCTTCTTCCTCTCATCTTCACGCCCAAAGTGGGCAATTTTTCTTCTGGTTGGCAGTGAACTGCCGAATGCTTGGAGAAGATAGGGAAGCAAAGTGCTTGGTTTTTGTGGCAAAACTCAAGAGAGCTAGCACTCCGAGAGACATGCGAATGTGATAGGGAAGTCCACCCATGAGCCGGGAACCGTTTGACGAAGCTTGGAGCTTGACGAGGACCTCCAATGGCCGAATATGCAGTGGACTGTGACAGTTACTGCCGAGCAGTCCAAGAGGCAGAAAACAGAATTTTTGTTGCCTAAAGCGTCGCTCAACCGCTCGATGTAAGTATTCCGCGACTTCTCGAATGTATTCACACATGTTCATGCTTGATTTATGATCATTGGGACCTAGATAATCTCCAACATTGGGACCAATGGGTTAATAAAACTTTCTAAACTAAAGTTGATTTAACCAAAGGTATTAGAGTTAGATAATGATTTGGTGTCTTCCTTCACTCACTACCTTTTTATAGCCAAAAGGAAAAGCTGTGAAGACATCTAGATAATCATTTACTCAAAGCTTACCTTAAGGCATATTTAAAGTGATGGACTAATTTGGAGGATCTATTGTTTATTCATGTCACCAAGGCGATAAGAGCCTAAGAGCTAAGAGTATTTAAGAGAGTTCACTCCACCCTCCCTCTGGGGAGTTTTCAATAGATGAATCCATTTGACAGTTATTCATGCATCGTGAAGTCATTTTCGCTCGAAGCGGCGGATTGTTATATGGTATCATCACTCGTTGGCACGTACCTTAGGGTATAAAAAGGTGCGCTCACTTGGTCACTCGAACCCTAGAGTATGGAGACCTAGTTGTAGGCAACCCCTCGCCGGCGGGAGCCTTTATCTATACTCCTATAAACCCGCATGTGAACTATAGTTGTATGACCTATAGAAGCCACCCTTTTATGCTTGTGTTTGGGACCATCATCATTTGGATCCAGTTGGGCTTCTTGTCATAAGATACGAACTTGTTGGGTCATTTAAACTCGGACGAGTTTATGTCTTATGACGATTGGGCCAAAAGCTTTCAAAATGACGATGGGCCACTTTGTGTTTGGGCCCTCTATCACTTGAAGTTGTTTAGCCACCTTATCGCAAAAGTGTAAACCTGTTGGGCCTTTTCAACTGGGACAAGTTTTCTCCTCGCAATAATATTACTTGAATGCTTTGAAATGATAATGGGCCAACTTGTATGAAAACCTTGATGGGTATAAAAAATCCAATCATAATCTAAATATGCTAGAAGCATGAGTCCGATATCCACACTGGCTTTCACCCAAGAAGGATACGCCTTGTTACGACATATTTATTTACTTTAGATACCTCCAAGTTCATCCCCATGACCACGGTTGCCAAAAGCCCAATTCGTCGTTTCTAGACAATGGCATGATCCCATAATAGGCTTAGGCCATGTTGTAAATGGGCGGTCTTTGTCTTTTACCGATGGAAAGGGACTGAAGCGACCAAGGTTCACCCCGTAGCATAGGAGAGAGTGATTCTATGTAGCCTTGTCTATAACCAAAAATAGACTTATCACGAGTGTGGGAGAAATAAGGTCGGAGGGATATATTCTGTTTGATCACCTCATGCATTTTATATATCTCATGCATCGCACGCATACATGTACCATGCTAACTTGTAGTTTTAAAAGCCGCCATAGATTTCTGTTGGGTTAGGGAGAAATCAGGCTTGTCAAGAAGAGGTTAGCGAGTATGAGTGCGTCAGTCAATGAAGGTTCCCGCCTGGATCAATTGGAGACCAAAGTAACCAAAATTATCGAGCAGTTGCAAGCTTTGACCACTACTGTGGTCAGTTTGACCGTACCCCATATAGCCAATAATATGAAGTTCTGCAACCTGAATAGAAAGACCATTAGAGGAATTTCAAGGACCAAGCCCACTCCTTCTGAGGTCGCCCCTATCAGGAATAAGGGATTCTCCAATTTTGATAGAACTTTGTCAGAGGTGTTTGAAGAGCTGAAAAAGCAAGGACTCATAAGTCCCTTAGAACCTAAACCACTTCCAAACCTGTGCCACGCTACCTTGACCTAAACCTATACTGTTACCTCCACCAGCAAAAAGGCCATGAAACTGACAAATGCACCCGCCTTAGGCATGAAATCCAGAACCTCATTGACGCCCATAAAATACCCGACCCAGAAAAAGAACAACCCAACGCACACAGAAACCCTCCACCCACCCACATAATCAACTCCGGCCTACCCGACAGAATTTTCCTCCAAACTCACAACCACCAAGCTTCCCGCATTGGGATATGGGACAATAGTAGTAAAGATGAAACAGAGCAGAAAATGGGAAAGTAGATGGGAAAAAGAATTACTACAGTTGGAGGATCTGATGTTCGAAGAAAGCAAGAAGATGAAAGAAGACAAAGTTGCAAATTATGGAGATGTTTGTTTTCCTGATCTTATTCAATTGTGATCCCGCATCCATTAATCATAAGACATTGATTTTGCCTACTTGTTCGAGCCTTTTCCTTAATAGTTAAGCATCAGTCCAATGATGAAATTGTTTGCTTTATGGTGAAACATTAGACACGATAAGTTCGTGATGTACTCTCATCCGATATTTTGAGTGGTTGATCTCGGCTAGACTCGTAAGCACTTAACTATAGGATCTTAGCAGTGACAGCCTGAGTAGTCGGTAAGGTGACTAGTTGAAGAGATGGCGGATCGATGAATGACCGTTGGCTTAGATGTCCATCCTGACTTACTTGTGTTACGATATGTGGTATGGTTGGAAACAAAAGAAAAGTCTCTAAAGAAAATATAAACCACCTATAACCGATAAGCGTGAAGCTACCCATGGACGAGTATTAGGACCACCATGAGGAGAAATGCTACCTTAAATGGTAGGTGTGTAAAAAAAAAGACGAAAGAAAAGAAAAAGAAAATCATATCACATTGAGTACGGAGAAGTAATTGCAGAGCTTGATCAAGATATCTAGGTTGGTTTGACCCCTCGATCCCATTCTTTGAAACAAAATCATTGAGTTGGCTTGCCCAAGGAGCAAGCTGTAAAAGAACCTTAGCACACACACACTTTGAGTCTGGTTCAGATCGTTTATTCAAACGGTCGGATTTGAGTTGCGTCGAGTACTTTGAAGGTTCTCCGGTTTCGACACTGGGCATCCTTTGAGGACGATAATATGTATAACTATTGAGACTATTTCGTAGCATGTAATATAGTATGTTGATACGGAATGCCACATCATGTGGTCCACATTGACCTAGTATAAACAGTAAAGAATAGAAAGCTAAACCAAGTCTGGGGGCGACCAGTCTACCACCTCGCGAATCAAGGACATGACGAGATCTGGAGTCATGAGACCAAAGAAAACTAAGCAATCACCAGAGTAGAATTAACAAAAGGAAACCATAATCAGGCCCTGGGGGCGACCAAAGACTTTTGTAGGCAAGAAGCACCGAGGAACACAAGGAAGACATAATCCATTGGAATAGGAAATACATCCATGCATATATGCATACACGTCACATATACGCAATTTTTTGTTTTGTCTTCGCATGTTTTTGAAGAAAGAAAAGGAAAAGCGACGAGGACGAGCAAGCCGGGAATGACACTCCGGGAATTGAGCATAAACTTGGGAATGAGGATAAGCAACTCCTTGGGAATGAGGACGAGCAAGCCGGGAATGGTGCTCCGGGAATGAAGCATAACCTCGGGAATGAGGACGAGCAATCCGGGAATGGCACTCCGGGAATGGAGCATAACCTCGGGAATGACGATAAGCAACTTCTCGGGAATGAGGACGAGCAAGCCAGGAATGGCGCTCCGGGAATGGAGCACGGTTGGGGAATGAACCATCACATCAGCGACACCTCGAGAATGAGGATTAATAAGCCGGGAAGGGAATGGCGCTCCGGGAATGGAGCATGATTCGGGAATGAACCATCACATCAGCGACACCTTGGGAATGGGGATTAGCAAGCCGAGAATGGCACTCCGGGAATGGAGCACGGTTCAGGAATGGACTAGGGCTCGAAACACCTCACCACCACATCAACTCAGTTTGAAGCATCTCAGAACAACAGGTAAGTCAGGCAACAGCTGGCGAGCCAGGTAAGTAAAAATACATGCATGAATTTGATAGGATTGTCACTGTCACACACTGCACAAACCCATCAAAGTGGGGGCGACTGTAGACACTGTATTTTTGCATAAAAGCCCGATGATGAACCTCGTATGGAGGCATTACCCGAAAAGTTGAGGAAGTTGAGGGAAACGAACGTCGGAAGGGAAAATTCAGAAATAAGTACATCCTCGGATTTAATTCGCTTGTCTAGCCTTGGGTTCGCTCGATTAATCTCTGATTTAGCTATTAGCCTCGGCCCAAAACCAAGCTACACGCCCAAGCCCACCAACAACCAACCCACACGCCCAAGACGCACCAAACCCAATCCAAAATATTTTAAATCATATTTAACACATGTCTAAATTAAATCAAATCCCCACCAAATCACCTTTCTAATTACTAAAGAGTTAAATCCAATCAAATCCAACCACCATCCAAATTAAAGGAATTCCCCCACCAAAAATACAAATATTCTTTCCTTAAATTAAACACACCCATAATTGATTGATTTGTTCCTTTTTAAAACCATGCACAAACAAGAAAACCCTAAGATACACTATTATAAAAAGAGGCCAAAATCCAAACCCTAGTCTTCCTGGATTCTCATCGACGAAAAAAAACAAAAAACAAAAACCTAAGCTTCCTCTCTCTGGAACACTCTCACTCAGCCAACTCAAAAGTAACAACGAAACCCTAACCCACACAGCCATTCTCACCAACTCGCAAAACAACAAAAATAAACTAAGCCCCAAACAAAAAAACCACTCGCAGCCAATCAACAAAAAAAGCCACAGTCTTCACACGATAACAAAACTGCCCCCTCACCCTCACTCGCAGCCCCTCTCCACAAACAAAAGCAACAACGAAACCCTAGCCTCACACGGTCCCTCTCACTAAACTCGTCTCTCTCTTCCTTCGCTCTGGACGCATACAACACTTGGCCTCTCTCTCTCTCTAAACCAAAAAAAATAAACCCTTCATCCTGCCGTTCACGCCAAAAAAACGAAACAAGAAAAACTAGCCTTAACCCTAGACACTCAAAGCTTCGGACTTCTCTCTCTAACGAACACAAAGACCACTTGTTCTCTCGGCAAAAAATAGAACACCAGCCCCACGACAACAATAGAGACCCTCACCGACACACAACCCCTCATCAATACGCAAACAACAATCAAACAACAGCCTCTGACCCTACCGAACGAACCCTAGTTCTCTAAGCCACCTTCTCTCTCGTCCCTTAAGCCGGCCCTCCACCAACCGAAACAGAGAACCTTCATGCCTCTCTCCCCCCCTCGATAAAACCAAACTGACCGAATAAACTATAGCCCTAACCAACCGAATAATTAAACCCACAACAGCCCAAACTGCCCACAAACAATTAACAAATCACCCAAAACCAGTCCCAAAAATACCCCATGAAAATAGTCATAAAACCACCGCAAAACAGTCCCGAAATATAACCAAAACAGTCCAAAAAGACAGAGATAATAGTAGCGAAAACAGTGAAACATCGAAGGAAAATATTGAACCAGAAAACCAGAAAAGTTACGGAGTATTAACCCTTCCGACGACGACGTAACACACTTTCGAAGAGCAACTTAAAAGGTAAGACCTGAGGGCCCCCCATTTTTTATTATTCATCTTTTCAATTATTCATTGTAGATCATTGCATGCATCATCACGATTTATGTATATATATATATATATATATTATTTATGATAAGTTAATGATGCGGGCTATATCTCGCGGTATATCGGATGGAAACCCAGACGTAAATTCCGTAGCCGAATCTGAATGGACGGTAGTGCGGTCTGTACTTGGGATACAACTCCACGTATCGCTTGAGAACTTTCAAACATGTGTTTCATTTTGATATTTAATTTTATGTTTATTGTTCCACTATTTATTTTCTATGTGTTGTATCTTTATTTATGCATTGTTAATCTAGTGCGCATGGGCTAATCACATTGAATTAAAGGTCCTCCATTTGAGGAAAAAGCCAAAATTCTACCTTTACCACATGTTTTGCCGCGCCGGACGACAAATATGTTTGATTGAACGTGAGATATGTTCAATCGGGCATACGAGGTCCCATATTATTATTTTTTTATTCATGCATTGTTACTTGATGCGCATGGGCTAATCATGTGGGTTAAAGGTCATCTATTCGAGGGAAATGCCTAAAGGCTACCTTTGCCACGATGTTTTGCCGCGCCGGACGAAGTACGTTTAATTGAACATGAGATATGTTCAATCGGGCATACGAGGTCCCATATTATTACTTTGTTTATTCATGCATTGTTACTTTATGCGCATGGGCTAATCATGTGGGTAAAAGGTCCTCTATTCGAGGGAAACGCCTAAAGGCTACCTTTGCCACGATGTTTTGGCCGCGCCAGACGAAGTACGTTTGATTGATCGTGAGATACGTTCAATCGGGCCTACGAGGTCCTATATAGATGTCGGTCACGGTCACATCTCTTTCATCGTCATGTTACTTACCTTTTGCATACTATTGACTTCGCTATTTGTCTTGTTTTTGGTCGTTGTTTCACATTTTCCATTTTCGCATTCGCGTCATGAATATGTTTGAGTGCTTGTTATCTCTTGCGGTATATCGGATGGAAACCCAGACGTAAATTCCGTAGCCGAATCCGAATGGATGGTAGTGCGGTCAACAGAAAGTACCTACAAGCACTAGCGACAAGAAATCTCTATACCAAGAGGGGGGGTGAATTGGGTTATCGCTATTAATGCGGAATTATAAAATCTTTACCGATTTTAAGCTCTTATTACCAAATAGGAGTTTTAGGTCAATTTTCTCTTGTAAATAAATATCATATATGCAAGTTTCTAATCAATAAATATAAGCATAAGTAAACTTGCAAATGTATAAAAGAGTAGGGAAAGAGAGATACGACACCGCGATTTATAGTGGTTCGGCCAAACGTGCCTACGTCCACTCCCCCAAGCCTCGCTTGAAGATTTCCACTAAAATCGAGTTTTCCGTGGTTGACTCGTAACCAAGAGTTTTCCGCCAAGGCACACTCCGAACCTTTTACAAGTTTGAGTTTTATACGTAGGTGCACTCACAACCTTTACAAATTACCCAAACGATGGGATTTCACAAACCGCAAGTGTTTTTGATATGAAATAATTAAAACACACTTGGGCACTCACAAATAATGAGAAGATTGTGTGAGAGCAAACCCAAGTGTTCTAAGCTCACTAAATGATATGGAAGATGTGTGTGTGAGCTTGGATGAGTGTTTATGAATATGAAGGTGTATGACACTCTTTGTTTGCCTTTAGAGAATGTATATGAAGGTTTTCTAGATCTCTAACCTAAGGCAAAGGAGTTGGGGTTCTATTTATAACAAAATGCAAAGTTTTCCCCAACTTACAGCGAGCGGGACGGCGAGCACACCGGCGAGGGGACCGGCATACCGGTCTAGGGCTCCAACGGTAACATAACGTTCAAAAAACTAGCCGTTGGACCGGCGAGCAAACCGGTGAGGAGACCGGCGAGGACCTCCCTGGTTCCAGAGAGCATTATTTGCTCAGCTAAAACCGGCATGGAGACCGGCGAGAAAACCGGCATGGGGACCGGCATGGAGCTCCCTGGTTTCAGTATGTGCATGACCAGTCAAGACTGACGACACTTGGTATTTTGGCCGTAACTTTCTCTAGAAAATTCCAAATCATGATCTGTAAATTTATACATAAACTAGACACATAAATCTAGCTTCTGTAAAAAATTCAGCTCCAAAAACATTAAGATGAAATTTATGGAATTTTTCTAATGTGACGTGTAGCAGCAGAAAACGTACATCTGAACATGTTGTACTAAAAAGGCTCTAGAAAAAGTTCTATGCATCGGAATTATGTTCCGTTTGAACCGTAGCAAACTAGAGACACATATCTATCTAACGGTATATTATTTGAAGTTTAATTCAACCGTTTGATAGTTTTTGGAAGATCATTTACCGATGCACTTGTGCATAGAAATTCATTTTTGTGCAAATAAAGTGCAAATGATTCTTTAAGCATTCTAATCCATTTTAAATGCAAGTGATGCAAAATGTATGATTCCTAAGAGCTTTAGATCACTTGAGTAAACTCACTTACAATAAAATTTAGCTCTTAATCATTATCTTCGATTTGCCGCTAGTCTTCATATTCTCGCTCTTCACCCTATATGCTTCGACACTTTTTGTAATGCTTCGTGTTTGTACGTCGAAGTCTTCATTCGCGTTGACGTCATCAAAATCCTTTTATGCGATCAAGTCGCCAACAATCTCCCCCTTTTTGATGATGGCAACCCCTTAAAACTTGATGATACTTGTGAGCTTCTTGGAGTCCAAATTTGACAATTTTGCTCCCCCTTAATATAAGCTCCCCCTCAATGTGTGATTGTCTTCAAAATAGTTCTATCAAAACTTGACAAACACATTAGTACTATTACTCCCCCTTAAACCAAGGGTGAGGGTAAAACAAGTTTTAATCTCATTCTAATGATTTCTCCCCCTTTGACATTATCAAAAAGTGGAGAAGCAAAATTAAGTTCTAAAATGAGATACCAATAGATGTGTGCAAAAATGATAACACATTTAAAAAATAAGCACATTTGGCATTTTCCCCTTTTTGCCATAAAAAATCAAAATTCATGCATAAAATAGCATTTTTCAAAAGATAAATACTCATGAATACCATTTAAAATGTTAGATCATCTTAAGCATGATTTCTCCCCAAATTTGATACCAATCAAAAATATATCAATACATTCCATGATACCAATTAAATAATTATCAAAGTCCATGCATTTCATGATGGCAATTATATTCTAATACATACATTTCATGATATTCATATAAGATTATGCTAATTTACATGCATTTCATTTTCAACCAATTAGTTCATATGACAAGGCATATTCAATCAAGTGATCATATATATTGCATTTAACTCAATAAATTTCATGTGATACCAATTGAAATAAAGTAGGGGTTTAAATATATGATTAAGGTACTTAGTGATATCAAATGAAAATCGATACCAATAGAAGTTGAATACTTGCCTAATCATTTTGTATGCTTCAAAACATTTATATCAATTTGAAATATGCATACATACATAATTTAGAGGAAACGGTACCAATGTTTCCGTGAGTACGGAGTTTACCTATTACCGTTGTGATTCCTCATTTCTTTGAGTCTTTGGGATCAATTTTGCAATTCTCTTTAAAAATCCATTCCCAAAGCTCCCCCTACAAATTTATCATTACACTTTGGTACCCAAACTTTCTTGGGTCCATTGGGGTTAGTTTTGATTCCTTGAGGAATCCATGCATTCTTATTCACATTCATATACATGCATTCAAAAATTTATGTCCCTTTTTGTTACAAGCATGGCATGTGACATTTTCATTTATTTCATTCTTAGCATGAGATAGGATGCCTTAACAAAATAGTTCTTTAAAAATTTTCTTTTAATATAAGGCCTATATCCTAATCCTTCTCTTTAAATGCACATTTTTGGGATCCAATAAGCATATTAAAATTTTTATGTCCCAATGTGAATTTGCTAAGTATGTTTTGCAAATCTACAATCTTAGTATTTAATAAGACATTTTCATTCAATATAGATTCGCAATCGCATGTCTTAGAGCTAGATGACATATTTGATATGGCATTTTCAAGTTCTAGCTTTTTAATCTTTAAACATGCATTTTCATCATTTAAGCATGCAGTTTCTTTTTCATGTTTGGCCTTTAAGCAAATAATCTCATTATCTAAAACATGAATTTTATCCATATAGCATGCATGTCATTTTTAAGTATAGCATGCTCATTTTTAACTAACTTCAATTTCTTTTTAAGCATATCACACAATTCTTTTAAGCTATTAAAAGCATCAAGTAAATCATTATAATCTTGAGAATTGTGTACCTCTTCTTCTTCGCTTTCTTCCTCAATTTCAAAGCGGATGTCCTCATCCGTGATAGCCATGAGTGCTAGATTTGTTCTTTCTTGGACCTCTTCTTCTTCCTCGGATGAGCTGGAGTCGCTGTCACTCCAAGTTGAAGTTGCTTTCATCGCCCTTTTCTTCGATTTTCCTCTCATTTTCCTCAATGGGCAATCCATAGCTATATGACCCGGTTTGTTGCATTCATAACAAACAATTTTCTTGTTCTTCCGCGGCCATTTTTCTTCTTTCTTTTCATCCGTCTTTGATTTTCCCTTTTGTTTTACGGATTGAAGAAGTTCTTGAAGCTCTTATTTATTTGAGCCAACTCATCATCACTATCACTTTCACTTGAGCTTGACTCATCTTTTCTTCTTGCTTTTAAGGCCAAGGATTTCCTTGTCCTTTTCTCTTCTTCCTCCTTTTTATCCATTTTGATCTCCATTTCATACTCAAGCAATTTGCCGACCAAATCATCCATCTTTAATGTGTTTATGTCGTTTGCTTCTTTAATGGAGGAGGTATAGCTTCTAAACTCTTTCGGGAGAGATCTCAAAATTTTCTTCACTTGATCCGATGTCCCGATGACTTTCCCCAAGGCTCCCAAATGGTTGATGATGATTGTAAACCTTGAAATCATGTGATCGATTTCTTCCCCGGATTCCATCTTGAAATTGTCCAATTCGCACATGAACCGATTGATCTTCGATTCCTTCACTTGGCTTGTACCCTCATTGACCATTTCCAAAGACTTCCACAAATCATAAGCATTTCCACACTCCGGAAGTTTGTTTACTTGATCCCGATCAATGGCACATAGGAGTTGGTTGAGTGCTCTAGCATTTTGTGAGGCTATTTTTACATCCTCATTATCCCATTCCAAATTTGGCTTTGGAATATCAACCCCGTTGCTATCCTTCTTTGTTGGCATATTTGCACCCCGTGTGATAATCAAATAGGATTGCGAATCATTGGCTAGGAGATAATTTAGCATTCTCATCTTCCAATAATTGTAGTCCGTTCCGGTGTAAAACGGAGGTCTAGTCGTTGAAAAACCCTCGGCAAGATTTGACGAGTTGCTTGTAGATGCCATGATCTATTCTCGGACGGTCAAGTCTTTCTTGAGAATACCTCGCTCTGATACCAACAGAAAGTACCTACAAGCACTAGCGACAAGAAATCTCTATACCCAAGAGGGGGGGTGAATTGGGTTATCGCTATTAATGCGGAATTATAAAATCTTTACCGATTTTAAGCTCTTATTACCAAATAGGAGTTTTAGGTCAATTTTCTCTTGTAAATAAATATCATATATGCAAGTTTCTAATCAATAAATATAAGCATAAGTAAACTTGCAAATGTATAAAAGAGTAGGGAAAGAGAGATACGACACCGCGATTATAGTGGTTCGGCCAAACGTGCCTACGTCCACTCCCCCAAGCCTCGCTTGAAGATTTCCACTAAAATCGAGTTTTCCGTGGTTGACTCGTAACCAAGAGTTTTCCGCCAAGGCACACTCCGAACCTTTTACAAGTTTGAGTTTTATACGTAGGTGCACTCACAACCTTTACAAATTACCCAAACGATGGGATTTCACAAACCGCAAGTGTTTTTGATATGAAATAATTAAAACACACTTGGGCACTCACAAATAATGAGAAGATTGTGTGAGAGCAAACCCAAGTGTTCTAAGCTCACTAAATGATATGGAAGATGTGTGTGTGAGCTTGGATGAGTGTTTATGAATATGAAGGTGTATGACACTCTTTGTTTGCCTTTAGAGAATGTATATGAAGGTTTTCTAGATCTCTAACCTAAGGCAAAGGAGTTGGGGTTCTATTTATAACAAAATGCAAAGTTTTCCCCAACTTACAGCGAGACCGGCGAGCACACCGGCGAGGGGACCGGCATACCGGTCTAGGGCTCCAACGGTAACATAACGTTCAAAAAACTAGCCGTTGGACCGGCGAGCAAACCGGCGAGGAGACCGGCGAGGACCTCCCTGGTTCCAGAGAGCATTATTTGCTCAGCTAAAACCGGCATGGAGACCGGCGAGAAAACCGGCATGGGGACCGGCATGGAGCTCCCTGGTTTCAGTATGTGCATGACCAGTCAAGACTGACGACACTTGGTATTTTGGCCGTAACTTTCTCTAGAAAATTCCAAATCATGATCTGTAAATTTATACATAAACTAGACACATAAATCTAGCTTCTGTAAAAAATTCAGCTCCAAAAACATTAAGATGAAATTTATGGAATTTTTCTAATGTGACGTGTATGCAGAAAACGTACATCTGAACATGTTGTACTAAAAAGGCTCTAGAAAAAGTTCTATGCATCGGAATTATGTTCCGTTTGAACCGTAGCAAACTAGAGACACATCTATCTATCTAACGGTATATTATTTGAAGTTTAATTCAACCGTTTGATAGTTTTTGGAAGATCATTTACCGATGCACTTGTGCATAGAAATTCATTTTTGTGCAAATAAAGTGCAAATGATTCTTTAAGCATTCTAATCCATTTTAAATGCAAGTGATGCAAAATGTATGATTCCTAAGAGCTTTAGATCACTTGAGTAAACTCACTTACAATAAAATTTAGCTCTTAATCATTATCTTCGATTTGCCGCTAGTCTTCATATTCTCGCTCTTCACCCTATATGCTTCGACACTTTTTGTAATGCTTCGTGTTTGTACGTCGAAGTCTTCATTCGCGTTGACGTCATCAAAATCCTTTTATGCGATCAAGTCGCCAACATGTACTTGGGATACAATTTCACGTACCGCTTGAGAAACATTCACGCGTGTGTTTGTGTCATTTGGATACCACTTTGGTAATCTCGTTCGAACGCGTTTACAGACGCTACACGAACGTATGCAATCTGCCTCAGTCCGTTCGAACAGGTTTATAAACGTCACTCGAACGCGCACGTATTTTGTTTTACCATACATCAAACCTTATCCCGTTCGAACGCGTTTTCAAACGCTATACGAACGCGAACATTCTGTTTACCGTTCGAACGCATTTCCGAAAGCTAGACAAACGCACATACATTGAACATACCTTCTTTCATCATATTTCATGCATGTTTGCTTCTTCGGTCATTTCGTTTGCATTACGTATCTATTTACCCGCTTTTATTTTTAATGTTTTTATAATTTTTATTAGTTACGTTATTGCGCTTCATTGTTTAATATGTCTATGGAATTACGCATTTGTCTTCATTTTTTGTTTATTTACGTTTATAGGTGTGCAATGTGTGTTGATTACATTATCTTGCATGTGTTGCATAAGACTTGATTATACTATTGCATATATTTTTTTCATTACAATTGGCATAAATAAGGGATCATTTCGAACCCAACGGTTTGAGGTCTGCCGTTGCGAGGGGTGAGTGCGGCCTTAAATCATTTCCCAGTTCACACTGGGTGGGGACTCCATTTATTCTCCGGTTTAGTCCCCCGCGGGCTACTTCGTACTCCGCGCCCTAAATAAACAGGTTTATTTTCCCAGTTCATTATTTGATATCGAATAAACAGTTAGGTGAAATATGAATAAATTATTCATATTAGATATCAAATAATTTATTTGGTAATTTGAAAAAGTTTTAAATTACGATTTTGCCCGAACTGCGCTTCCGCCGCGCCCTTCGCCCAAAACCCCAACAATGACACGTGTCCAAACACATTCCAAAGGGGATCTAGATCCCTCATCAAGGCTTGACAACAGAGCCTGTCATCAATCTGGTACATAATCTGTCATCAAATTCTGGTACAAAGCCTGTCATCAGAGTCTGAGGGCAGCACCTACCATCAGAGTATGAGGGCAGAACCTACCATCAGAGACTGATGGTAGAATCTATTATTAGAATCTGAAGTCAGGATCTCAGTTAGAATCCAAATAGGAGTTCCATCTTAGGCTTGGTTCCAACAAATACAAGCAAAGATCGTGCGAAGATTGAGCCCGAGATATCAGCTCCTAAATGACACGAATCTGGTGAACAAAGAATGAGACAAACAATTAATTACTTTCCGTTTCTTTAAGCTGGACAATCATTTAGAATATAGAAGTACCGAGATTTTAGGGAGTGGACCAGTTAATGGGAAACTTGAATGGAATGTAACGCTGTCATTTTATTTTCCTTGTAACAAGATATTATAAATAGTGTAAAAAATCCTAAAACAAGGGATCGATTTTTTGTTTATCAAGGAATGATAGAGAACTCTTTGCTTATCTCTGTATTTTGTTTATTTTTATTGTTTGTGAGATGAATTGCACAAATAGAAATATAATATAAAGCTTTCACAAATAAATTTCACTGTTTGTCAATCACAAGTGAAAAATGCAACACACTTAAAACACAATTAATTTAAATCTTTTACAGGGAATCAATTTATGACAAATCTAAAATTAGCTTGAAGTTGACCAACAACGGACTTGTCAACCTGAAAGGCCTTGGCAAGAATATCATCAGAAATGGCCGGATTTGATCCGAAACGGCATTAGCAATGGTGATGACTCCAGGATTCTGGCTGCTCAATCCAGAGATTGAAACTGCATTTCCATGACCCACATTACGTTGAAAGTGAATAAGTCCAACAGGGAACACAAACACATCGCCTTTTTGAAGAACTTTTGTGATAAGCCTGTTCTCTGGATTTGATGTCACGAACCCGACCTCCAAGGTTCCTTCGATGACTGTAAGAATCTCGGTGGCACGAGGATGAGCATGAGGAGGAATCAAACCCCATGGTGCATAATCGAGGCGAGCCAATGAGATGCCAAGTGTGTTGAGTCCGGGTATTTGAGCCACTGACACTGGCGTAACCCTGGAGCCAAGTGGGTTCGATGTGTTGCCTGCTCCATGGAATCCGCTGAAGGAGAAGTGGTTGGCCTGTACGAGTTTTGAGTCCATGCAGGCGAAGCCATTAACCCTTGCTGCCATGATCGCACAACACCACATGTTAATTAATGAAAGCACCAACAATTTATTTATTTATTTTTAAATTCAAGTAAATTTAATTCTATGGAAACATTTAAGTTATTATATATTGTTAAATCACCTTGGCTACTGGGGTCGGCAACGCAGAAATCCTGAAGAGGACTTGGCTCAAAAGCAACAGCTAGAGCACAAGTGATAGCTAGTAAACTCAGTACCAAAATCTGCTGATTGGCCATTTTGATCTTTCTTTCGAAAAAATTGGAAGCTGTGAACTGAAGGAATGAAGAGCTGTGAAGATTCAATTGCATGAGCTCTATTTATAGTCAATAATTAAAAGTATAAGATTCAATTGCATGGAAAGAATTACTGTCTCTGTAGTGGAAAAGTTGCCGTCTTTGAAACTTGTTGAAATGGTCTTAACATCTACTTTTTAGCAATTTGCGGATAATATTAAAGATATGTTAATGATAATAATACGGCATTAATATTTTATATCACTAATGTCGAATAATTTTATTAGATAATTTAATAGAATTCCTATAAATTATATAATTATTAGTTTGTGATACCTCATAACCTATATAATAATGATACTAAAGAATTACTCCACTAATATGATATGTATAAGGACAACCTTCATTTCTCCTAAATTTTGAGGCTTTTAAGTGAATTTTCAAATGGATCATATACTATTTACTAAAAATTAGAATTTTAGATTTAATAGTAATTTTCGGACATAGGCTTTTGTCAGATTCTTAGAGATACTTGATCATTGCCCAGTGTCAACATTCGGCAGTGCGGCAAAAAGAAAAATTTGCATCAAACTGGCACTAATAAAATAAATATTTTAAGTTTCAAGCACAAATAGTTAATTTATTATTAATATTCAATAAGTAATACTATTAAAAAAAATAGATGTATTTGAATGAATTTAGATCTTATGAATCTTAAAATTTGTTTTGTATTGTCGATATCAAATTTTCATGGGATGATAAATTTGTGTTGATTAGGGACGGTAATAGAACGGGTATGGTATGAAGATGCTAATATTCGTATTCCTCTCGTTTAATAAATGGGTATGAAAATTATTCACTTTTCTATTCTTAACGTACTTGGCCTCTGCAGGCCTTCTTGTGGGACTCCGTTCACGCGGGGATTTTACCTCTATTTTAACGGAGATTTTAATACGCATACCCGACCCACCTAGCCAATGAGTATGAAAAATTATGTCCTTACCGGCCCCTAACATACCGAACCCATCCACGAGGGGATTTTTGCTTTCCCTAGTGTTGATTGAGGAACAACAGCTAATGAATCAGGTCAGTAGAAAATGATCGGGTGCAATCTTAACGATTCGTGAATTAAATATTTTGGGATCAACTTGATCTTACCTTCTAAGACATAATAGTAATTGTTGATGGTGTTTTCAGGTCCTATGTTATTTAAGGAGCACAGCGGGGGTAAAAAAGGTAATTCACTTCCTGATCGAGATCATTAATGCCGACCCGACCACATGAGTGTTATAAAGCTAACAGGTAGAGACCGAGCATTTGATAATTGGTGACCGACCACTTTGGCTCGGATGACCGAGCATTATCAGATCGGCAGAAGCATTCTCAGTTCAAAGGACTACCATGACCGACCTCATTAAGACCGACCAAATAGCGAGGCGTGCTCAGGAAGATAAGCATCCTATTTTCTCGGATAAGATGACAAATTATCCTATTCATGGGGAGACTGATGAATCAGTGTCCAATAGGATAAGGGAGAAATTAAGAGAAAAAGAGGAGATTAATATCCTTGGGAATAAATAGATTATATTCTAGAGTAGAAATTTATTAAATAAGAGATCTGATTGATTCTTTTAAGAAGAAGATGGACGAACTAAAAGAAAAGAGAAGACATTATAAAAGAAGGGTAGATATGTGTAATGGGGATCAGAATCAAGAACATGATCACTACGATCAAGCTTGTAACACAAAAAGAGAGCAGAGAAGCATATTTCAGTAATAAAATATCATTCTGTTTGTGTCCGTGGACGTAGGTGGACCTGATCCGCCGAACCACGTTAAATCTCCTTGTTGATTGGTGCATTTGTCTGTCTTCTGCTAAATTTGCCTTTGGTTCCCATATAACCAAACAAATTCACTATTCAGGGAGGAACTGTCTCGGGAGTAATATTCCCAAATTACCCTGAGACCAAAATCCGCCGTCAATAGTTGGCGCAGTCTGTGGGTAATTTCGCGACAAAAAGAAGTTTACGAAAAAGACAATGTCAGAAGACGGAAATTATCAGTCATCAGGGAGTCCATCTACGGATGAAAAGGATGGAAGAAAACATGAAATCCATGATAGATCGACTGGAGAGAATGGAATGGATGAACAACGAGAGACCGGAAGCCGGAACCAGCCGAAGAAGAGGTGAAAAAGCAGAAGGTAAAAAGATTGCGGATATGAGTGAAGACGATGAACCCATGAGGAAGGGTCCCGGCGGGATAAAATCCATAGTCATAGAAAAATATTCATAAACAGAGGACACATGGGAAGAAGAAGAGGGAAGACAATCGCCAGGTTCCTCCTATGATAGTCTCCGTGACTCTAGAGGAAAAAACAGGGAGTATGGTGAGAATGTGCGGGAAACTTCAAGGCATGAGGAGCACCGCACCGGGGCAATAGACGCGAAGATGGGAATAGAAAGCGACATGGCAGCACAAGTAGTGAGATGAAGTCTTGGCTAAAAAAAGAGATGGCCAAGTGGGGGGTAAACCTCAAGACTAATGCAGGAGATACCCGGGAGAATGAGGAGGAATCTCCCCTCACAGAAGAAATAAGGTCGGCAAAGTTCCCGAGGCGATTCAACATGCCGACCATGACGCCCTACAAGGGTCATACCGACCCAAAATCCCATATTGAGAACTTTGTCCTATTAATGGAAGTCCAAGGAGTTGTAAGAGATGCCATCTGCAAAGTATTCCCCCTGACCTTGGGCGGATCCGCCAACCTTTGGTACATAAGTCTGGCCCCGGGGAGCATCGAAGCTTCACGCAACTTAAAAGGTTTCATTCGGCACTTCAAGGGGGCTGCGTCCCTAAAAAGACAATTGGAGAGTTGAGACTCATAAAGCAAGGAGAGGACGAGCCCCTAAAAACTTTCGTTGAGAGGTACCACAATATGGTACTCGAAGTCGGAGGATATGAGTCCCTTGAGGCCTTGGAAAGTTTAAAAGGAGCCTTAAGGGTCGGAAAACTGTGGACTCACCTAAGGATCCAGGACACACCAGATTATGCTACCGCTCTGGAAGTAGCCCGAAAGTTCGTCTCGTTAGAAAATGAAGAAAAGATCTCCCGGAGGGGGACATCTGTCAGAGAGATGACGACAAGGGCAGAGGCCCCCCACCGGCCAGACAGGGAGTTCAAAAAACTCCTCCCGAGACGCAAGGAATTTAAACCAATGCCACAGAATGACCAGGAAAGAGGAGTCCCAACCCGAGTAAACCACGTAGTTCGAGAAGAAGCATATATTCCCCTAAGCAAGCCACCAGGGCAGATCATCATGGAGATACAAGGAAAAGGCTTCTTGATAGAACCCGACCTCTGGAGATTTCCCCTAGATAAAAGGAATAAGAAATCTTATTGCATACATCATAATCTGAGATAACATACAGCGGACGAGTGCAAGGATTTGCGGGAACAGATGGAAGACCTAGCACGAAATGGGTACTTAAATAATTATATTGACCATGAAACTATAATAGCCAGACAGAGGGCACGAAGCCGACAGGTGAACATCATCGCCGAGGGGAAGACACTGGCCGGAGACTCTAACCGGTCAAGAAAAAACTATAGCCGAGCTCGGGGGACGGAGGTGCTGGAAACAGAACGGTCCTCGGTACTACGAGGAGGTCGGTCGGTACCCATAATGTTCACCGACGAGGATGCTCGAGGGGTGAGTTTTCCCCATGACGATGCATTAATAATCAAGGCAACAATCGGCGGCTCAGAGGTGGACAGAATCTTGGTAGATCCCGGAAGTGCAGTAGACATAATCTCCAAAGAAGCTTTAGAGGGCCTGGGAGTGGAGTATGCAACTCTAACCGACGACGGCACCCCCTATACGACTTCAGGGGCTCAACGGTCATCCCACTGGGAATGATACAATTGGCCATGACGATCGAGACTCACCCCAGAACCCGGACGATCATGATAAATTTCATTGTAGTGGACTGCATGAACAGTTACCAAGTCATTGTCGGCCGGCCTTTCATGATGAAGACAAAGGCTGCGATGTCCTGCTATTACCTAAAGCTGAAATTCCCCACCCGGGAAGGAATCGAAATCGTATGCGGGAGTCAGAAAGTAGCCCGCAGCTGTTTTACCACTTTCTCACGAGAAACCCTATGCATTGAAGTAGGTACTAGGAAAAGGCAGGAGAATGAAAAGGAGAAGAAGCAAATGGGGACCCTAGTCCTCGGCCAAACAAAGATGCCCGGCTAGGAGCGATCGAAGAATTGGAAGGGATAGAACTCTTCGGACCTGTGAAGAGCATAAAGATAGGGGGAAACTTAGACGGAACCCTGAAACAGGGTCTGCTGAGGTGTCTAAAGGAGTACCCGGACGTCTTCACATGGGGGCACAACGACATGCCCGAGATTGATCCGAAATTCATCAATCACCGCTTGGCAGTAAACCCGTCACACAAGCCGGTCAAGCAGAAAAGAAGAATCTTCAATCAGGAACGGTGCAGGGCAGTAGCGACCGAGGTGGAGAAATTATTAAAAGCTGGTTTCATCAGAGAAGTAAAATACCCGGAGTGGGTATCAAACGTGGTACTGGTGAAGAAGTCAAACAGAAAGTGGAGAATGTGTGTGGATTTCACCGACCTGAACAAGGCATGCCCGAAAGACAGCTTCCCACTACCAAACATAGATCAACTAGTAGATACAATAGCCTGCCAGGGACTGCTAAGCTTTATGGATGCCTTATCAGGATACAACCAGGTCAAGATGCACCCTGCGGACGAGGAGAAGACAACTTTTGTCACCGATCAAGGGCTTTACTATTATAAAGTAATGCCCTTAGGATTAAAGAACGCAGGAGCCACCTTTCAAAGACTGGTCAATAAAATTTTCAAACCACTCATCGGCACATCAATGCTGGTGTATGTTGATGACATGATAACGATGTCTGAAGAGCCAGGGTGTCACGTGACCGACCTGAAGGAAACCTTTGAGTTATTGAGGAAACATAATTTAAAGCTCAACCCGGAGAAATGTACTTTCGGAGTAGCCTCAGGGAAGTTTTTGGGTTACATGGTAAGCTCTCGAGGCATAGAAGCCAATCCACAGAAGATCCAAGCCATAATGGACTTGAAATCTCCCAGGATGGTAAAAGAAGTGCAAAGTCTAACCGGCAGATTGGCCGCGCTCAACCGATTCATCTCCCGAACAATAGACAAGTGACACCCTTTCTTCAAAGTCATCAAGAAGGCCAAAAAGGAAATCGACTGGATGCCGAAATACGAGGAAGCTTTCCTACAGTTAAAACAATACCTAACACAGCCCCCGCTTCTAGCAAAGCCACTATTGGGAGAAACCTTATACTTGTACTTAGATGTATGAGAGCACGCAGTAAGCTCGGTGCTGGTACGAGAGGTCGATAAAGTCCAAAGGCCAGTATATTATGTCAGTAAAGCTCTGTTAGATGCTGAGACCCTATATCCGGTACATGAACTGGTCGCCCTGTCATTGATTACTACAGCCCGAAAGCTACGACCCTACTTCCAAGACCATCCTATTGGGGTTTACACCGATTATCCTCTAAGACAGATTCTACAAAAACCAGAAGTTTCGGGCACACTAATGAAGTGGTCGGTGGAGTTAAGTGAACACGACATTTCTTACCTCCCAATGATGGCAGTAAAGGGGCAGTCTTTGGAAGATTTTATCACAGAATTCACAGAACCCCAGGTCTTGACTGTGGGGGAAGGCAAATGAGAGATGTCAGTAGACGGATTTGCCAGCTCACAAGGCAGAGGAGCTGGAATCATATTGAAAAACCACAAAGGTTAAGATATATTGTTCACCCTGAGGTTCGCCTTCGAGGCCACAAACAATGAGGCAGAGTATGAGGCAATCCTGGCCGGTCTTAGGCTATGCGCGGTGGTAGGAGTCCACGACGTAGTAATAAAAAGTGACTCTCAGCTAGCTGTTCAGCAGCTGAAAGGTGAATTCCAAGCTAGGGAGCCGAGTATGATAGCCTACTTGGCTGAAGTAAAAAGGTTGGTGGGAAGAATGAGGAACGTACACTTTGAGCAAATCAGTCGAGAAGACAACTGCGAGGCAGACTCCTTGGCATGGTTCGCATCTTCGATAAAATCAGAGAACCCCAGAATGGTCCCTCTAATCTACCTTCGAGAAAAGAGCGTGGGAGAACTCGAAGTAAAATTATTGGATGAGGAAGACAAAGCCTCGTGGATACAGCCAATTAAGAAATATTTGGAAACAT